>UCOH01000078.1:0-43370 GCA_900474275.1 Synergus japonicus
ATATTATATTATAATATTAATATTATATTTATATTATTATATTATTAATAAATAAAATGATAATTAACTTACAAGTTGTGTTTTCCAAGACGAGAAATCAGACTTTGAACGGAGAATTTAAAAAAAAAAAGATAAAGAAAGATGAATGTCTAAAGATTTCCACTTTTCCACTTATTTGAAAAAAGTTAATGAATAAAATATTGCAAATTATGCGGCTAAATTGCGCAAGATTACACTGTTTTATCATAAATGAGTTTAAAATGCTTTTTAAGCAGGATTGTCTTTCTTTTTGAACAGTTCGAGGTTAAGAACACCGAAGATAAACAAACTTTCGAAGATTTAATAAAATATCGACTTTAAACTTAACACATAAATCACCAAAGTAAACATAATAATTAATATTTTAGTAGCTTGACGTGACAATGCAAAATACAATGTCTTTACGAAACAATTTAAAAATAATTGATATCACAGGCTAGAAGAAGAGATCGAACAATAAACACTGATAAGTAACATGAGTAACATAAACGTTACAGAATGATACTGACTGCGCCATCTCTCGAAATTCTGTCAGAAATCTACCATATTTTGACATTTTGTCCTGGGGAAGTCCCATCTTCAGCGGTTGGCAACACTGATAGAAATTGGGGGCTTCCTCTTTTAGTACAAATTTAAATAGTTCAAGTCCCTGTAGCCTTGACTTCAATTTTAGATGTTTTTTATTTAATAATTTAAACAGTTGTTAAAGGAAAGGATTATTAATAAAGAAAATTGATTTGATTTATCGAACTTTTTATTCACAAATTTGAAAGTTCTAGGATTTTTGTGCACTTAATATGCTTACATTACAAATAGTATGACACACATAAAAAAAACCAAAGCTTTCCACTCTTGTACTTCAAAAGATTTAGATCACTAACAAAGTCTTTCGACGTATCGTCAATAATTTTCACTCAGCATTTAAGTATAATGTGCCAAAGCTATATGTGCTTTTGCAGTTAAAATCAGTAAAAATTAATCAGTCTACAGTCTTTACAAAAAAACATGATTATGCAAAATCTCACTATAAGATATAAGAGGCAATATTTTGAACTGTTAAGTTCCTGTAAACTCTTTGACATCTTCCAAGTTTGAGTAAGTGCTTCGTGTGAAATTATATTGATTGCTACTTAAACGGGTTTATGCAACACGAAAAATATTTGGTTAATGCTAAACACTTGTCGAGAAAAGTAAATTAGTGGAATATGTTCGACCAATAGACAATAAAATTATCGCCTGTGTAAAAATGATTTCACGGCAATTATTCTCTGCGATTCGCTGATTGTAAAAAAAGATTGATCGAAGTCGCTTTCTCTGGAGTGCGTAATATACGCTTGTATAATATATATATATTACTTATTATTAAATCTTTATAAAAGCGTGTTTTATAGTTTGTCTCGCGGCACGAGTCAAGGCATCACATAGACTTTAACCGAAATTTAAATATATATTAAGTGAACTTTGAAAAATAGTAATAAATTAAATTATAAACGTAATGAACTCCCGATAGAAAAAATTCCAAGAAAGCGGATTCTCGAAAATTTAATTACAGTCTTTTTTGGAACTACCTATCTTTGAGAATTCGCCTGAAGTGTATCAGGAATTCAATACGTCGTGAATTTCAGATCAAAATTAAATAACTTTTAAAATAATATCTTTTAAATCCTAAGGATTGTCCAAAACAAAACAAAATAAATAAGTCATTCAAATAATGATAATAATTAAAATGGTACTACATCTTCGGCCCCATCCAATGCCTTGCAACATGTACAAGAATACTTAGTCTATTAGTTAATGATTTTTTACAATTTGTACTGTCTCGTCGGTATCGATGTTACATCATAATTAGATTTGTGAATCCTTAGCTTCGGGTAACTATTTGGAAATTCAGTCTCACGCATCTGGTGTCGCAAGAACAATCCCGGGAGGAATACCTTTACAAAAATACATTTTTACACTACGTATGTATGCCTAGCCCTGAAGTCGTCTTTCTTATGTACACACATCGCACGACGAATTTAAAAAATTGTAAGCGCATAAAAAAATCTGTGCGATTTTAAACCATCTGCTTTTAAATATGAAATTTGATAATGCATCAAAAGGCACGATGGGATTAGGAAGTGATGTTGCGCGTTCATCACCCTAAGAATAATGGAACTTTTTCTACGACCCTTTAGTCGTGACTCTTTCATGTTAGTCGGCCGTGGACTCGAAATCTGTATAAACAGGTGTACTCTAGTTGACCATGGTTGCTGTGTATTCGCAGTTCCACGAATTCATATGATGTCTTTATTGAAGTATTCTATTAATGATAAATAATTTGATTAGCTCTATTTTGAAGTTTTGAATTAGTTTGACCGCAGTTTAAAGTAATTTAAGTGTTTCATTCTAAAATGTCAGTGAATAGTCACGGATTGAGTCAGAAGTACGAATAATATAAAACTTACTTGGACAGGAAAGTATTGCAAACTATCATCGGAATCAACAAACTCGTAGTCCCCAAACATAACCGGCTCAGGATCATTTTCGTCCTTCAGTCCCTGAAACAGAATCGACAATTTAATATCTTAGAATACCACAACAATTATACCATTAAAACTAGTCTTACTAACCCAAACGTTAAACTTTCGTGGTGCGCTTCTCATATCTCCATCGGGTAAAATAGATTTAGGAGCATGTTCTAAAGTAAAACCAGTGACGTAAATAAAGCTGCGTAACTTGACTAATAAATATCCAGGGAAGTCTTGGAAGGCCCAGCACGCACCAGGTTGCAAATGATTTCCCTGTATCACAGTCCTAGGATTGTTACTTTCGTAATATAAAGTTACACCAAGCAGTTTGTAAGCTCTGGTTTTAACATTATATATTTGGGTACAGCGAGTACTGATTATTTGACCACCTGAAGAAAAAAGCAAAATTATAACACAATTCTTTGTTTTCTCTTAAACATTAATTTTAAACTACTTTTGCATGTTGACATACCTGCAGATTCTAATGCATAATCGACTCTTCCAGTTTTGTCGGCGTCATATATCTTTAGAATCTCTCTGACTATTTTTCTCATATCTTCCAGAGACACATCACTGTTAATTGTTTCCGTAACTACAAATAAATAATTTTGTTTTAATTCCTATTACCTTCTCATTATTAATTACAATTTTATTTGTGATTTATTTTTTTCTTAATTGCATATGTTTACGTACCTTGAACACTTTCCTTTCGAATTTCTTGATTGTCCCGCATCAAGAGTAAACTTTGGATAACCTTCGATAGTTCCTCTTTCGAAGCAGAGCTGCCAAAATATCCAGCGAGAACTCGATCAACGTGGTTCTCAATTTCCTCATCAGATAATACACGAGTGTTCGAATCGCAGCAAGATTTAAGTTGTAAATAATTTTCTCGTAGAGTTTGAAACTCTACTTTCATGGCACTAATTGTCTCATGATTCTTTTGATCTATATCCTGACGTAAAAATTCCTCCAGCCTGACTAACTTTTTCTGAAAGAAAAATTTCCCCATCTTAGACTCCATCTAAGTTCATATTCATTTTTTAAAAATATTTATTCTTACATCGTATTCATTCCACACATTTTCATCGTTCTTCTTCATGTCTTCAATGACTTGAGTCACGTTGTAAAAATGATCCTGCTTTAAAAAATAATGGATGTTATGTATAGACAGTAATTTAAAAAAAGGTAATTTATGAGTATACTCACATTTTGCGAGACGTCTTTCTTTTCCAACTGTTCAACCTTATCAGCCAGAATTTTAACGATTGACCTCAACTCTTCGTCCCTCGAATTATGCACATTATATTGTTCTTTCTTCAAACTCGGATCGTTAAATAAAGATGGCACACTTTCCACAGTCCGTCTTGCAAGAAATGGCACATTGGACAACAAGCGTGGTAGGAACCAGAATCCTAAAATAATTTTTGATTAAGAGTATATGTCAATTACCATATGAGCAAATTCAGATTGAACATTTTAAAAATATTTTTGACTTAAAAAAATAATAATAGTGCACCGGACGTCCGTGTTCAAGTTCTTTACGTCTGTACACGATTATTATTTTGAAAAAAGTAAAACTTGTGGAAAAAAAATCCTGGTAATCTAAATTTGCTCATATGATAAGTAATAAACGCCCTTAAGTAAAGAAAATATGTTGTGTGATCGCTTCAGTCCTTCTCCTGTTACGTAATAGCTCCTTATTGATTCAACTTTGAGTTCTCGGAACAGGGAGTATCGCAATTTCATAAAATTGTGAATTTAAATCAAGAACAAATTTTGTAGGAACAATACGGTAACTGAGAGAAGGATAGACGAAGGAACTCACCAGTCGAATAGCTTCAATCATGCCAAGTCCTGAATCTCCAAATTTAGTCTCCAGTAAAGTTTACCTCCCTCTATCCTTCTCCCATTTCATGACGCATCTTTTAAATGTCCAAAACTGAAAACTTAACGATGGCACTAGGACTATCTCTTTACTTTTTATCTGTATCAACGCGAGACTTCTCTTGATTTTAAAGGTAAAATAAAGTACTGTGAAAAACTAGTTTTGCTCATAAGGTGAAAGTGAACATGATTCAAAAATTGGAACAATTAAACACAATCACAAATTTAATTACAAACTATGATTGAAGCACTTAAACAAACTTAAATAAACCAAACTTGCATATTTATTTTTTTTTCATGCCTCTTAAACTTTGATTAACACTGATGTGAAGAATATGATTTTTTGTAATAACTAAACATCCATAGAAAAATTGTATACCTCCATTAATGCATATTTTTAAAAAATGCCCATTGTTCACAATGATAAATAGAAGATAAATATCTTTTCTTTTTTCTACTTCTCTAATTCTAAGTTTACATATTTTTAAGAAGTGCAAATAACATACGGTTTAGTTTCATTAGTCCATTAGTATATTATGCAAATATCATTATGAATATATTAATATTAAATATATTATTAATGGCTCTTTCAGCTTACACTATAAAATGCCCAATAGGTAAAAAAATGCTTTTCGTAAGAACGAGCACCAAGTTAAGTTTAAGGCACACCATAAATGAGGCATTTCTCTCTGGTAACTTTTGTTATAGCGGAACTAAGATTTTTATCATGGGTATTTGTTAATAGAGAAATTTTAAAATTAGTATATTTGTTCATTCAATATAAAATTCTTCTATAAGTAAAACAAACTTTACTGGATGCAGAATCCAGTATAGAAAAATACTAATGTGTAAATCACATAACTGAGAATAAACATTCTTGTAATTTAAAACTGATCTTTTCGGTTACATAACAATACTTTTTAAATTCTGCTGCACATAGAAATGAAATATTATCTTTTACTACTAATGATTGTACGCACATAAATCTACAAAAGCTGCAAAATATTTTAAGCCGTGCTTAGTTTAATAAACAATATCTTCTCATTATGATAAGAATATAAAAAATCGAGGAGTGCAAATCAAACAACTAAACCTTATTTTTACTCCTTTATAACATTGGCTTTGAAAGAAACCCCTCCTCGTTAAAAATCAACACACGAAAGGTAATTATAATACCTTGAAAAGAAATCCAAATAAAAACGTTAGTCATTAAAAACTTGTTAGTAACAATTTAAACAAAACGGGATATTTCTTTAGAAATCGTGATTTTCAAAATCACTAAGGGATGTTCCACCCAATATTTGGCAAAGAGGGAAGAGACACGTTCACATTTGGTATCTGTGGTAGAGAAAAATTTCGAAACTGAGTGATGTATTTTACAAAAAGGTCATATTCGAGGAAAGCTATGTCAGAAATATCGTTAACGACACGCTGAGTTGTCTCAGTGACATCGTTTTGAACGTTTTTCAGATAGTCCAGACATGTAAAAGAATATTTATGCGCAATGTAAGCTCCTGAAACAAAAAGAAGATAAATACCAGGCTACCAAACAACTGTGCAAAGAAGACACGAATGTATTTTAACTCCAGAAAATGTTTCTTGCACAACCAACTTATTGATTCTATAGTGCCCATAATGTGTACATAGGTAACATTTCTTATCATTACTCACCGGCCGTGAGAATGAGGGGTACAAGAATGATCCATAGAACTTTGTTGCGTCGTCCTTGCACATTTTCTCTAACATTTGATGCTCGACTTAATATCCATGAATCGAGGAACAAAATTCTAACGAATAATAAATAAAGATACTGAAAAGTATGATCAAATGCTTTCCACAACCGACTCCATTTGGATTCTGTAAGAGATATTTCTTGAATTATCGCCTGGGTGAACATTTTAGAAAAAAAAATTAAATAGAACATACTACTGGGATTGAATTCAAGCATCTAGTTACCATGGTATTGTCGATAGTCATGACTAGTAAAAGTGTTCTTCTTCCTGAACATCCTGAGACTAAGGATCGATATGAGTCCATAAAAGAGTGTCGTAACAACCGAAAAGATTTTTGAAAATGTCTCCGAAGTTCTCAATCTCCAGCTACGATTCACATACGCCGATTTGCTGATTGTGTCGTCTAATTCTGTGTCAGAATCTGCCTGACTGATGTACCCGTACTTACTACCCCATTTGTACCTGATTATTGATTTTCGTATAAAATATTTGTCTTTAAAGAACTTCTACAGACTTCCGATAATTATTAACATTAATACATACCTCTCCTGGTGAGATTCAATAGGTGATAAGGTGTTAGAATCATAGAGTACTTCTCGATGAGACATGAACTGTTCAGTGTGCGTTCTTTTGTACACTACAGATCTCCCTACCGGCTCAGAGTTACGAGAGCGGAGTAGCAGGTGAGAAGTATCCTCCATGTGCTAGAAAAAAATATAAAATAATGAAGTGAGAATGAATCCTGACTCTTAAAGCATTCCGCCGTTTCAAACTCAATAAACACGTCAAGCTTTTTTTATAAACGCTGTATTTTTGAAGATATAAATAATAATTTAAATATCTTCAAATATTTATAGATTTTAACTCTGATTATAGGATTCTTGATAATTCCATTTATCGTAAAAGATATCTCGAATTGATATTTTAGGTAATATGAAAAAACATACTCTGTTTTCCTGTTTGATTGAGCCCATGTCTGTTATATCTCCACTATTATTTTCCACAATGTCTTGATTCAAACTTTGTTGACTATTTGAAATCGAGCTGCCGTGTGTGCTGCTGCAATCGGAGTGAATAGAACGCCGGGACATATTAGGCATAGCCAGGACACCTGGTGCAATTTCGTAGCGACATTGCGACGTTTGAGAATAAGTGTAGTCAGTTTTGGGAAACACACTGCAAGAAATTATGAGCATGGAATGTTACATTCTTGAATTGCATCCACTTTTCTTACGTACATTAAACAATGAAACTAATCAAATCGAAAAAATGTTGATAACCAATTGAAAAAGAATTAAAACGGTTTTCAGCGAGATTTTCAGTAATCACTGCATGAATACCGAGTTAATACTGTGGAATATTGAGAATAGCACAAAAGTTGATGGTTTCTTCTACACAAATTTAATACAACAAAGGTCATTCTAATGTTATTACATATTATGAAGCAAAGTAAACATGGTTGTCCAAATAAACACGAAATAGAACTAAATGCAATAAATACGGTATTTAATTAAATTCAATATTATGAAACCACTTTTTTCATTTCTTCATTGCTTTTTTCATTAATTAAGTGCAAAAAATGCACAATGGTATAAAAAATGAATTGTATAAAATATATATAATATTTTAAAATATGTGCTTCTACTGTACTTTCTTTATAACTAAAATTCAACTTACTTCCACCATTCACCAGCTTTTTTGTAAATTTCATAAGCAGAGCCAGGTCGACTTGGAAGATCTTCTCGATCTCCATCTTCTGATGAATAATCGCTGGTTATGAATCTCCGGGGGGTTACACTTTTTCTCTTGCGTTCTGTCTTAGCATTAGCTGCATTTTCTTTGATTTCACTTTGCCCGTTGGCAAAAATCTGCCTTTTGACTCTTTGTCTTTCTGAGCGACGTTCTACCTTTTTCAAGGTAACATTTTCTGGAGTTTCCTGCTTATTTTCTGAGTCATTTTGTACTAAAGTGTCATCTGCACGTTCTGCTATCGTTTCCATGCTTTTATCTCGAAGTTTCCTCGTACTTGCAGGTCTAAAATTAAAAAGCAGTTTCTAAAATATAAACTGTTATCAATTTTTTTTTAAATGCAAAAGTAAAAATCCCAGACCACATATTCCAAACATTTTTCAATAGAAGCTTTTTATGTCTGAGTACCTAATTATGTTATCTGCAAAAATGGTATAAAAAGTGAACGTCATTTAAAATAAAAAGCCAAAAAAAACTTACAAGGATCTTGAACTAGACCTCCTGCTGCTTGTGACTTCCCCAGGAGTGTGAGATCGTTCACGACTTTTATTTCTGAGATCATACTGATGTTCTGCCCCTTCAGGATCCACAATGTTCCGGCTCAAAACTTGTGGAGTTTGTGATCGTGATCTGCTATTACTTCTCAGCTCATAATGATGTTCGTTTTCCATTTTTCTAGTGAAAACCATGGTTTCGGATTTAAGAATACTTTTTTAAAAACAGACTTCTATGACAACTTTATGACAGAAAACTAGAATTTATGGATTTTGAACCGCGCTCTTTCATGCTCGTGTACGTAAAGGCAGCGAAATTTTACACTAAGATTAAATCTCATGAGTGCTCTATGAGTTCGAGCACATGTTCACATCTAAAAATATACATCCCCCCTCAAAGACATGAACTGAGGAGGGAACAGGGAATAGGAGGAAGGTTAAGAGTTAAAATCGAGATTTGAAGAGAGAAGACCTTGCTCATTTCACAATCTTCCCTCTCCTTCGATTAGTAGTTTACTTATAAAATTTTAACCTTCCATTAATCTATGCGCGTTCGAAGGATACTTAATTTATTCATCCAGCAAAAGACACGTTGCAAATTTTTATATGCGAAAACACCGCAATGTCGTCAACCTTATTTCGTTACATCAGAGATATATGTAAACAATACTCTTAAAGGTTTATCAATATATCAGCACTTTCACAAAGAAAGGATAAAAAAGTTGTATGTTTCTTCATTACAATCTAATCAACATTCACTTGACAGATTTTTCTGTCAAATGTTTTTCCTTTTATGGGGGAAAAAAAAGTCTGGACGCGGTTAGGTGCGGTAACATAAATTAATCTATTAATAGTTAATGTACTCACATTTTCTTACGACTGGGATGAATCCCAAGTTTTTAAACGAATTCTGTCTTCCACACGTAATCGTGCAATTGTGTATTGTTAATTACGCGTGATTACGCGGCAATACTGATTTCCTGCATTTACTGACACTTTTTTCCTCACCGTCTTTTTTTAACACACTCATTTACAAATGCATGCACATACGCACTACGCACACCCAAAATTCAGTTTGCGCATGATTCATTATGTTGCGCATAAGCCATTGGCAGCTGACGAGTTAGTAGAACATAGTTGTAAGAATGTATGAATGGGAGCTCAGTCTTAAACTTGGAGAGGGGGAACGAGGCTTGGAGCGGCCATATTTAGCTGAGGAGTGTGGACAGTCATTGATGATTTGTTGATTAACCAATAGGAAGCCAAGAAATATTCTAGAGTAACATGGCCGCTCCCCACCATTCTGTTATTTCTACTATCCCCTTACTTCTTTCAGCAAAGATCGCAAAGGCTTCGACGCAGTGCCGGATTTACGCAGAGTGACGCCCTGGGCAAAAATTTCAATTGCCGCTCCTTTAGTAATTGAAGATATGGCTCATCACCAATATAAATTGGAATTATATTTGACTGTTACATCGAATATTTGGAGAAAGAACATTTATGTCGTAACTGAAAATTTGGAATTTATATCAATATTCTTTTAAAAAAAAATGTTCTTGGACGGAGTTTATAATTATACCAGAGATGAGTAGAATACTGATAGAAAAAAATCTGTCAAGCATTGATTCACGTGCATCAATATGTAATGTAGAGATGCCGACATCTGTCAACGATTATCCTGTCAACAGAAAATAAAAAAATTCATGAAGCACACATAAAAGGTCTGCAAAAAAATGCCCCTGTCTGTCAACTTTGTACACACATGGTGACCTTGTACTTCCATCTTGCCAAATTTTGACAAAACTTAAGAAGCCGAATGGGCCCAATGTTTAAATGTTTAAAATAAAGTTGCAGCAATGCGGAATTTTCCCTCATTTTCTCTCATCCTTCTCCACCAATCAACTTCCACTATAATACGAGGTTCTTTCATTCAGTAAAAACATTTTAAATCCGTTAGATTGTGCAACTGAATGGGAAAATATTTCTAATTGATGATCTTGTAACCGGTTCCACAATTAGTGGATTTTTTTCTGGCGAATAATTCTTTTTTTTCTTGTATTTTAGCATTTTAAATACGCATTTACGAAAAGTCAAGCCTTTTTTATATTAATGGTAGAATTTGAAAATATCAAACTCGAAAACAAAAAACACTGAATATATTAACAATTCTGCTTTTCGAATTAGTTGTAAACGAGTCGAAAACATTTTAATGTGACCCAAGCAGGTATAAAATACGTACTCGCTAATAATTTGAATATCTTATAATTCTATTTATCTTATAATTTTCTTTCATTAAGAATATACAGTATATACTTCAACCTTCATTAGAAAAAAATCGAAATAGAAGTACTGATTATAAAATTTCCATCATGAAGCAAAAACATGGCACATTTTTTTTGTGGAATAAATAATTTATTGATGTATTTTGCATCACTAATGCAAAAAATATGAAAATAATGGTTTTGAAAGTGGATGCAGAGTAGTATATAAGTTGACTCAAATTTAAGTTTAGTCAGTCTTTCTATAACGAGGGAAATCAATGTTTCAATTCACAATGCTGAAGATTATTTCTCTATCTTTTTTGTTACTTGCTCTTTTTTCTTGTGTGTTTACTAAAGAAGAAACTTATCCTGACAAGTACGATTATGTCGACTTTGATGCAATTTTAGCCAATTCACGACTACGGAATTCTTATTATGACTGTTTCATGGATTTTGGTCCATGTGTAACTCCAGATCAGAAATTCTTTAAAGGTATATACAATAACTTACACTTTACCGAAATACAACACAGGAAATCCCAAGTTAATGAAGTGTTGCAGATCATTTATTAATTTTATTACCAAATTGAGATCAAAATGATCCACTTTTGTGGATCCAATCATATATAACGTAATTTGCATCATCATTGATCATCGTTCAGATTTTTTACACTCGATATTAAAGCGTTGCACTTCATTCGATTTTTAAATTAGGAACTTTATTATTATTTACAGTGAAGTATCAAATTATTTTTTTAATTATCCACAGAATTTATACCAGACGTCTTCAAGACTCAATGTAAAAAATGTACCGAGAGGCAAAAGTTAGCTTTCGACGCAATATCTGACTTTTACACTTCAAAATATCCAGAGAAATGGGATGCTATCATTCAAAAATTCGTTATAGAGCCAGCTGGCTTGGGTAAATCAAAGTAAAAAATAAAGGGACGATATGTCTCAGTGTGTAATTAACAATTATTACTTTTTGTAATTATGTAAATGAGTTAAAATAAACAGTAAACAAAAAAATAAAAGGGAAAGGAAACAATAAAAACAATTTCGTTATTTTTTTCAAGACTTTAATCTTGTAGTATCGTGCAAAATGAAAAAAGACGTTCAATAGATATCCAAATAAACATAGAGTGTATTTCCATACTTCATTTGTTTTTATTTAACACGATTACATATTTTAATGATTACAATTATCAAAAAATTGACATACAAGTGAATGAACTTCTCAAACAAATGCAAATTCGATATTTGTCGGTGTCTGAAAAATTACAAACTCTACTTATTTTGTCTTATACTATCTTTGATATTTGTACCAAGTTGGTACCTTTGAATAATAAATATTCACTCTTTAAAGTTGTGACTTCCAGTGTGCCAGAACGTATAAAATATTCAATATTTTGTGTAAAAATATATATATATGTATCATATATACAATATAGAAGCCTTATGTATTATATTGTATAATACAATTGAGCTAAAAATTATCAGATTAAAAAAATTCCTATAATTAACGTAAAAGTAAACGCTAAAATTTCACTGTGAGTCTCCCGCATTCAAATTCTCTTAAAAAATTTGGTTCACCTGCCAATCCATTCGGCAGTTTGAAAATAATTAGTAACTAAAGTTTCGTATTCTGTAAACGCCTTTTCTCTCCCACCAAGAGGTATGTAACAAAGTTGATGATTTGGTTGTATTTTACCTACGTGATAAATTCCATCAACACATACTCTGCCAATAAAAAGAGGATAATTATCCTCAGTTTCCCCACCTGGAAGTGCATATAATGGAACGCTACCTACCGAAGATTTTACCCAATTAATATCTCTCCCACACAAAACTTGAAAACTTATTTTTTCATGCATTTGTCCACCCCATGGCAATATGCATGTATTCCCCACTATACTTCCTGGTGTTATAGATCCTCTGTGATGAGCTCGACCAATATAGGGTCCATTTTCAGAAACCGAAACTGCATCTCTGGGTATCCCTACATAATCGTTGTAGTTAACCCAGGAATTATTAGTGTCTACCAATTGTTGTCTGATAGCCAAGCAGTGTAACTGCATTCCTGTAAAGACGTGAAAAGAATTCCTTTCCTCTATTTTCCTTGTAATATTAATTAGACAATTTTACTTTTTAGCAAATTTACCATCAAGAATCCATTTTCCTTTCGCGCCACAAGCTGTGCTAACACCAATATAATTTATAACGAAGGGGTTTTTGTTCATGTAGATCATAAAATTATCAGAGCCCCTTCGACCAACAGACAATAGACCATTGTGCCAACCCCATCTATACAATTTTTTAAAGTAATTGTAGACGATTCGAATATTATCCATTTTTAAAGAATTGCTTAGTTGTTAAACTTATTTTAATCCTTATATAAAATTTCTTACTGTATGCAAAAGCCACGGCCATGTTCACCACTTAGAATGTCCCGAGTTTCGATTTCTACCACATTAGGTTCGAAATTATTTTGTTTTATTGCTGAGATGGTGTTTCCCCGTCCACCGAGCAAAATCTAGAACAGAAGGGATTTTTATATTTTTCAGAATATGCGTTTGTAAAAAATAAACCAATATAAAATTAAATATTTACTTCATAAACTTCCGAATCATCGTTCAAATGAGTTCTAAGAGCAATCCTTGCATCGTTACTCGCATGAATCCTCAAATTTACTTGAAGACTTGAAATAGGGAAGTAGCAATAATCCAAACTGTCTTCTGTAGTAATCTTTACTGTAATATAAACATTATACATAAATGTTGCTTTAATACGATAAAAAATACTTGACGTCAAAGATGTTGATATTGAAAAAATTAAATATGAGAATTAAATGAGAGAATAATTATTGTATAATAGTAATAATTATTCGTGTATAATAATTATTCTAATTATTATTGTTATGTTTTTATGTTATTGAACTTTCTCATCATTATTAATTAACAGAAATAATTTAATTTCTCATAAAATCAGAATATTGCCTGGA
Organism: Synergus japonicus; assembly: GCA_900474275.1. Classification (NCBI taxonomy): domain Eukaryota; kingdom Metazoa; phylum Arthropoda; class Insecta; order Hymenoptera; family Cynipidae; genus Synergus; species Synergus japonicus. The sequence goes on from UCOH01000078.1 coordinate 13,671, forward strand.
ATTTCGTAATACATATAATAAACTCTTTAAGAGAATAATAATGATTAACAAAACATTAATAAATATGAAAATGACTGCTGTGTTTATGATAAACATTATAATAATGAGTATATGTATTTACAAATTCTCAGCTTTGGTGTGATACTTGTTTACGATCCCTTTTTTTCAAAATATTATAATAAAATTTGTCAATAATATACTCACTGGAATTCGCCATAACACTTTAGACCATTTTACAGTTTTCATTTTTTTCATTGGTAATAATCTTACTAATCTTACTATTTATATATGCACAGCTGTTCATTCAATAACAGCGTCCCCGTGTGCGAATTTCTTCGAACTGGGAATCAGTTTGACCAATAAAAAATGAAATTCCCCAGCATTCAAATACTTTTTATGATCATCGGCAAATTTCTATATTTATTCTTGGAATATTTTTAGAAAATTTTTAAAATACAACTGCTCTTTATCCTAGGATGTAAATGTACAATTTTTTTAAATTTGTTTATGGCGACATATTTTTAAGATTTATATATTTTTATTTATTAAAATTGATTTATATTTGACATTCATTTTATCTTAGGTATTGAAACGGATCAACTTGAATCAGCCTATCAGTATTTAAGTCATCAAGTTTTTGAAACTCGTGAATATCCTTTCTGCATGTTTTCATTTCTTCCCTCAGTTTCAGAATTGTCCTTCTCATAATCTTGTTTGAATGTTTGAGATTCTCATAAGCTGAAAGCACACATTCAACACATGGTTAATATTATTAATATTATTATTAAAATTTTGAACATTGGATAATATAAATTTTAAAGATCTGTTGATTACCTTCTTCTTTCTTGTTTCTATCTTCCTCAATTGCAATTTTTAAATTCTGTAAAGCTGCCGATAATTTTTCATGACTTTTGGCTGTACAGTATTTCATTCTAATTTTTCCAAAATTTCTTTCATGGCATTCTATGTATTTATTCAATTTATCTACTGATGTAGAGAACTTTTTATTATTATTCAAATATATTTCTCTGCACATGCATGGAGTTAATAAAGTTGAAAAATCTCTCATAAATGAGTACCTCCAAAAATAAAGGTTGACAGATGTTGATAGTTTGACAGCTGAAGTGATCGTCTTTTAAGTTTTAAAACAATAAAAATACAAAGTTCAAAAATGATTAAGATTTATTATTTATTATTTATTATCAGTTTACTTAAACTTCTTTATCTAACATTATCTTTGAAAATTTCCTTACATTGATTGCACAATTATAGTGTTGAGACTTATTATCAGCAGATATCTAATTTTCTTCTATTGTACAGTGACTCATTCACCCAATCAATGCATGCAAACAATGAAACAACCAATCAAGGCGCCCTTATATTGAACCTTCCGCTTACACGCTCGTCAGTCTCTCATATTCTTTCTAAGAGAAAGGTTGAAATATATTCCACAATATTCGTGCTTCTATGAAAAATTAAAAAATATAAAATGTCTAGTGAAGATGTATTAATGCCTGGTGAATCAATCAAACCTATTATAACTAAAGAAGATGCCATTGGAATATTGAAGAAAGTATACGGCTTGAATGCTTCTAAAATCACTGAACTAAATGCATATGATGATAAAAATTATCACGTTTTTTGTAACGAAGTAGAGTTTAGCAATCCACATATCACTGAAGTTAGCAAAGATGGCTACGTTCTAAAGATCATCAATTCTTTGGACTCGAAGAAAACTACCATGATTGATGCACAGACAGAATTATTACTTTTTTTAAATAAAGAAGGCATTCTTTGTCCTTTGCCCGTAAAGTGCATCAGTGGTTCGTATTTCTCCCTAGAAAAATTTCAACCTGAGTCTGAAAAAATAAATGCTGTGCGGTTATTAATCTACAGACCGGGAGAAATTCTGCTTAACGTTCCGAAAACCAACGAACTTATGCTGAATGTAGGGAACTATATAGCCACCTTGGATAAAATATTACAGAAATTTTCTCATCCTGCTTATGATAAGCATCAAACAATTTGGATGCTGGATGCTGTACCAAAATTAAAAAAATTTCTCTTCATTTTGAAAGATGAAGAAAAAGTGATTGTAAATGAGGTAATAGCTTCATTTGAAGAAAACGTGCTTCGTATCGCGGATCGTTTTGAGAAAGGAATTATTCACGGTGATATAAATGAACAGAATATTGTTATGAGTCCTGATGGAAAGTCAATTAATGCAATTATAGATTTTGGCGATTCCCATAAAAGTTGTTTGATATTTGATTTGACTACTTCTTTGTGCTATATGTTGTTACAAACTGAGGACCTAGAAACTGGTAAATACGTAATTCGTGGCTATGAAACAGTTAGGCCACTTGCTGCCATTGAAAAATCAATTATCAAGACTTGTGTTTGTGCGAGACTTTGTCAGAGTTTAGTTCTCGGACTTTATTCTCACAAAAATGACCGGAAGAATGAATATATCCTTACTTCGCAAAAATCAGGGTGGAAGGTGCTCAAAAAACTTTGGCCAATAAGTGACGACGAAATTGCTACTATCTGGGGTATTAAGTAATAAAAAAATATAAACTGATTGATAATATGATGTTTACATGATTGAAGAATTATACAAAAAGGGGGATTACTGGTCAATTAAAAACATTTTTGTGCTTTGTGATATACACTTTCTCTTTTTTATTACTGTATACATATGTGTACGTATACAATAAGTACACTATATATATACGTACATATATGTATGATGTATGCCAGGCAGTTACATATGTACATAGATATAATGAACAATAATACTCTTCTTGTTTTATAGTCATCATAATGGTAATAACATGTAGCCATTTTACAATATTTTGATCGTGTTATATACAAAAGTGATAGTCCTAGAACTTAAATAATATTGAAGGTACTTATGTATAATCGGCGTAGAACTACCATCATTCATGTGTCACATAATTTACCATTATTCAAAATTCTTTTGTACAATTACATAATCCATGTGAAAAAATTCATCTGTGTAATTATAATATGGTTGTTATTTTTTTCAGATGTTTTTTAATTAATTTTTAATATTTGAAGAACACTTGTCTTGAAAGAATTTTAAGAGAAAGTTTAACGAGAACAGAGAAATTTTTTCACTTTGAAACTGCGCTATGTTAGGTAAGCGTTATATCGCAGTTATATATTATATCGTAGGTGAGCTAGCCCTTGTTTTCTTTTAAATATTAACAAATTTTGCAATATAAGTTTCAATGACCTGAGGCAAATAAAGTTGTATTGAATTTCAAACAATAATTACACAGTAACAACTTTGCACATTGAAATAGTTTGTTTACATAAGCGACAAACTCGTTTAATTGTTCTTTCATTTACTTCATGAAGTAAAGAAGAACTCATGCATTCATCTGATAAACATGCAGCTCGCTCTCTCAGGAAAATCTTATAGCGTCGCTACCTTTTAATCAAGATGTAAATATGGAAATTTCCCAAATTCAAATGTCAATTAAAGAAAACTATAAAAAATGTAATAAATATTTTCTAACTACATTGTTTTGTTACGATTTGCCTCAATAAATAGAATTTTAAATTAACCATACTACCTTATTAAAAATTCGAATTAAAATTGATGTTATAAATATATATTAAAAATTCTTTTCATGAAAGTTTCTAAACTTTCATCATCGTTATCTCAAGCACATAAGAACGAAGTAAACTTTTTAACAGCAATTTAAAGTTTGAAATAGATGGGAAAAATATTTTCCAATTAAGAAAATCCTTCGTTCTTACGTTTTCACTTATCTATTTTTTACAATTTGTGTGGAAGGCTACACAGTAAACATAACTTGTCTCTTAACATTTTTTTTGTCATCGAAATCGAAGCGAAAAATTTTTTTCCTTACATAAAGGACTCGAGATTACTTTCAGCATAAAGTAATTAAAGAAACAGTATATATGATCAATTAACAGACAATAATATTGAGATTCACCTTGTATGTAATAACATATAATTGTGTTTAGAGAATAAATCTTATTCTAAGTTTTAACGGGAAATGAAGATAAACTCGAGTCCTTTAATTAACAATTTAACTTTACATTAACGAATTTCCGCCAAGGGTTTTTAACAAAATATTATATTACATATTATATCTATAAATACTGCTGTACTTAAGAAGAAACTTGGTACGCAGAAGATATTTTTTTGCTTCTCCAAACTTATGGTACAACATATCCAAAACAATAATACAGATACGTGTTTCTTCGAAAGCACAGTACATTATAATTTATTGCTTAAATTACTGGCTTACGTTTAACCCATAGGCATAAGTTCATTTTATTTTGTCGTTAATATAACTCTATATAACTTTTTTCCTAATATACTTAAGTATAACTTATAGTGCCATATTTTAATATAAATATTAATAAAAAGTCGATAAATATTTCATTCAAAAAATGAAAATTGAACAGTTGTGTGTATACAGTATATAGGTCAAAGGACAGGGATAGGCTCATGTGTGAAAAATTCTTTGGGAGGCACCGGCTTCATTCATTGCGCCCTTGATGCTACAATTAAATGCCCACAGGGAATCTTACAAGATTATATCATAAATGTTCTTTCAGTCGAGTTTTCGATGATGCTGTACATTATTGAAATGATAAGAAAATTTTGAGATAAATAGGATCTTCAAACGGAAGTCAACATACAAAAGTACTATAGATTTCATTTTCTCATATCTGAAACATTTTTTATACTGAAAATTTTCTCATTGAGGTCCTGCACTTGGAATGATGAAAAAATTCTATTTTTATTTAAAGAAATATACTCAATAAAATAACAAGTGTTATATGTACAGTATAGATTCATATTACAAACTTACTATTAAATTAATCTACCAAGCCAAAATAAAGAATGAATAAGTTATTAAAGAGTTTTAAAACTCTGATAATAGCATTTTAACTCTTCTTGGGCGTCTCTCAAATTCGGATTTTTTCCAGCTCTTACAAGTCTATGATATTATCCTTTTATAAAATTACTTCTCACCAGAAGATCATCAAAGGATAGTCTTTTGTCTTTTTTGCAGGAAATGCTCCCACATGAGTGTAATAATAATATGATGACCGGTGCAGCATGATATAATGCGTGATTAAGTACAATTGGTCAATCCCAATAATTTAGTGATTTGCTTCAATATACTTAAATAGAAAATCACCGTATTAGATTCAAGTGGCCTGCACCGATTTCATGACTCATAACAATAGGAATATTCTTCTGTGACGTCGAATTATTATTTATCACACTTATTCTTCATTCATTTCTATTCGTCGCGATGGTGTCCTATTTTAGTAGTTAATTTTTTTACTTTATCTAATCTTGAAATTACTGAGCTAAACTTTTTTGTCGCTGTTGCTGCAGGACAAGCAGCATTGCTTTTTATATAGTGGAACTTGACACATGTTCATTATCTTAACTCTGTTACACAGTTGAGATTGATCCTTACAGTCTTCTGAAAATAGAGTATCAAAGATAATTTTTAAGTAATGAAACCCATAAAAACGTTTAGATGTGATAATTTTCTTTTGTCTTACCTGGAGATCGAGGACATGGTAGACCTCTACAAGTTTTCATAACAGGTGGTCTGGAAAGATCTCTGCAGGCATTGCCTGCTGGTTTCTTCGTTCCAAACCATACGCACTGTAAAATTCGATATTTAATTCCATCCTCTTCGCATGAAGCATTACACTGTAAAATTTAGAAAATTTAGCTATTACGCAACTTCATGAGATCAAACTTCTTTAAACTTTGAACACCAGTTACCTCTGACCATTCGCCCACTCTCCAAACGCCTTTACAAGCGTCATTATAACATTCTTGCCGTTGGGGTGGCTTTACTCCCTCGTCGCATTTACTAGGATCTGCGACTGTCACGTTCTCAGTTCCATCTTCCATTTCTTCAATTACGTGACAAGCGACCTCTCTCCTTTGCATAGCTAAAAATGAGTTGTTATTAGTTGTTAAGAATTAATTATTCAGGCATTCCCAAATCAAAAATTGATCAAAATATGTACCTGTTTTCCAATTGAAACATCTGGAACTCTCACAAGGTGTCCATTCTTCAGCGTGCCACTGAGGACACCTTCCTGTTCCACAAGGCTTTACTTTTTCTGGAACTGGATATCCTGCATCTTCGCATAGATTCGCACCAATCACAGTTCGTTGAGGGGTTCTAGTCGAATTTGCAGCTGGCTTTGCAGAACGCACTGTACACTGAGCACCTCGCATCTAAAATATTTAATTTCAATTATCATTCCGCTATTTTTATTCTTTAAAGGAATTTGAGAAGAATTGAATACATGATTAAACAAAAACAAGTGATCATGCATTATCCCTAGAAATATTCATAATTATAAACATATTGAAAATAGTTTGTGTTCATAAATGTATCAAATATTACCTGAAATCCTCCTCCTCCACAAGTTTGTGAACACCTGGACCACTCTGTCGTGACCCACTCAAATATTAAGTCGTCCTTAGCTGCTACAAGCAAAATGAAATCGCATTTAATGATTCAACAAAGCTGATTTTATTTTATAATGATATGATACTTTAAAATGATGCTTACAATGATTTTTGAATCTTTTTACCTTTACTAAAAACGACGACAGGACCAATTGTGGGCTGATTTGCAGGATCTTCGTTTTCAGAAGTTGACAAAGTTAGGACATTTTCATAACTCTTCGCAGTCTTTTGTGAAAGGAGGACATCTTTCGTGCTCTCTTCTTTCTTGGAAATATTTTCCCCTTCTTGAGGAGTAAGATCATCTTTGAAAGATTTCGAAATATTGTTACTCTTCTCAATTTTATTTCCTGATCTTCTGAGAACTTCCAATTCTTTCTCTTCTTTAAGATTTTCTTTCACATTTTCTAATTCTTCATTCAATTCGGTATAATTTTGTATAAAAAGTGAATCGTTATACCAGGTCACTTCACCATGAAATTGTTTTTCAACTTGTAGTCCTTTCTCATAAAACTCGTTACTCTTTTCACTGGTATTCTCTGTTTGTACAGTGTTTTCTTCAGTGAAAGGTTCTTCAGAAATAGCACTTGAAGTAGTTTTTATTTGATTATGTTCTTCCTGAAAGCTTCCTTGCACACTTTCTTGAATACTTTCTTGAGTTTTTACTCTTTCATCATCTGAGGTAGCAGAAGTCGTAATAAAATCCTCCAAGTTTTTATCTCTCCAGCTTCTGGTCTTTGTTTTAGTTTCATGATCAGTCTCAGCAGTAGTAGACTGTTGAAAATGTTCTTCCCTAAAAGGAACTACAGAATCCTTTTTCTCGTTTTCCAAAACTGTTCCACGTTGGTTTCTGAAATATCTCTGGCTCCCTTCATCGTGCTTTTTGTGCCTTGATGGGTGATCACCATAATCAATCATAGATACAGTCGGAGGAGTGGGAAAATGTTTTTCAAACGCTATTTCTGGTATAACTCTTATGGTGTCTCTATGATTCATGGTGGCAAAAACTGCATTTATGTCGAAAGGTTCATCGTCAATGAAAATTCTTTCTTCATCTGGTCCGAAAGGTTCCTCAGGAATTACACTATTTCTTTCCGAAAATTCATAATCATTATCCAGACTGTCGTATCGAAAATCGAGATTCAATTTTGACATAGGTTGCGTGGTGTGTTTGCTTTCGAAATGAATATCCTCCAGAAGCATAGGTCTATTGTCGATATTTGACTTTGAGTTGTCTTTAAATGGCCAGTATGTCTATGGAGAATGAGAATGATTAGATACGTGATTTTTAAGTCATAATGAATCTGTATGAAGATGACGTGATTATATTTATATTTAATAAAAATAAAAAAAATAAATAAATCTTTCGAATAATATCAAATGTGAATAGACACTTGAAATTTTTGATAGATAATGTAAGAAAATAAGAGCACTGCGGAAGCATAATAGAGAAAATAATATCTTTAGGATTGCGTCAACATAAATAATATAATAAATTATTTAGTAAATGTTTTTTTTGTACTTAGTTGGTGAGTATTAAATTGCAAGGACATGTTAGTTTTACCTTTAGAGTAGAAATTAGTTGACTTAAAGGAGGTACTAGTGTCGATGCGCTGGATGCTGCACCCGATTCTATTGACTCGAAACCAGGCTGCTGATGTTCGAATCATTATTATCCACCACCACAAGAAAAATGTTAGTGAAGTTTAAAAGAAATCAAGGAAAAATTATAAATATTATTATCTAAAGAAGCATTCACTTTAAGAATATTATTTTATATTTAGTTATAAAAAGTTTTCATTCATGTTTCAAGATTTAATCATGCTGAGAATCATTCACAATTGTGTAGAAATAGAAATTCCATGCATAACTTGTTACATAATCTGATTCGTTAGATTAATCAATCATTTGCTAATACGACATAAAAAAATTATCACTGACCTGATGAATCGCAGTTACTGCATATCCCGCATCAGTTTTTATGAAGGGTGGTGGAGTGGTTTTTGGTCTTTGTTTTGGCTTTTTCTGACGTGATTTTTCCGTCGGCTTAAATCCATTTACATCATGACGAGCCTCGTGACTAAGATCATCACTTCCGTATCTAAATGGTGATTCTAGATACAAACATAAGTTTTATTTATTATATTATTCCCATTGATACAGAACTTACAGAAGACTATTTTTCATTTAAATTATAGAGTAGTCTGATCCGCACCTGCACCATCAGAATTCACATTTTCACCCGAATTGATAGGAGAAGAAATTAAATTTGATCCTTGACGAGTTTGGATCGCATTACCAGATCGAAGAACTTCTTCGCTGCTCATTTGATCTCTAGGCCTTACTTTCACAAGAAGTTGCATTTCTGCCTGAATGTGTCCAGCTAAAATAATAGATTCAATTTTATTAAATTGCAATTCATTTGTACGATATTAAATTGCTAATAAATTATCATTTCGAGAGGTTCATAACAATATTTACTTACCGATACAAGAATATATTCCTTTGTCTGTATATGTAATATCCATAATTCTTAAAGCTCCCTTTTGACTAATTTTATGTTTCCGCGATCTTCGTAATTCCGAACGATCTTTCGTCCATATAATCTGCTTCCTGAATGCCAAATAATTCCGCATTAATTGTATTTCAGTTATGTACAGTAAATTTATAAATTTCATTAAACTCATCTTACTTGTCAAATTTTTTGACAGGGCAACGAATCTTGACCACAGGAGTCCCTTGAAATACCACAGCCGTCCCCCCGATTTTCAGATCCACTTTTTGACTTGGATCTTCCTGGCTGAAGGTGATATTTTGACTAAGAATAATTGGCTGCTCGCTCATACCCATTTCACTGCAAGCTCTAGTATTACACGGTTTTTCTGACGGTGGTTTATGGGAAGGACATTCGCTTTCTGGACGATTCTGCTTTCGTCCTTGAGCTCTTACTTGCTCACAAGATACTTTCCGAGTTTTTATACCACCTCCACAAGTCTTCGAACACTAATAAAGTTTTAATGATCAGTATCAATCTCAGAAATAAGAATTAAACTACTCTTCAGGCATTTATTTCGATAAGATTAAAGTATAAATGACTAATATATGTTTTTACTGAAAACTTGCTATTTTAAGGAATTTCTTTATATTATCTTTAATTAAATGAGAAATGTACCTTTCCCCATTCCTCTACCTGCCACTTGACAGGGCAGTCAAACACATTGCAATATCTTCTGTCGACTGGGGGAGGTTGCGGACACATATGATTTGGAACGGCTACAGTAGTTCCAATTCCACGTGTCACTTCGTGTATGCAAGTGACGTCTCGAGTTTGTATTCCAAGGCCACAAGGGCTCATGCATGGTGAAAAATCGGTAGTATTCCACCTGTAAGCAATGTTTAGATTCAGTTTCTTAATATAAAGACAAAAATTGATCATTCATTTCAGAATATCTTCATAATTTTCATTATTTTCAAGTTGATTCAATAAAATATAATACTAACTTTGGAGGACATTGATGATCATTACAAGTTTTTATCCTCGATTCAGGTTTCGTTTCTGGACTACAGAGAAGGGGAGTTACGACCTTATTCGTATCATCACGTCTGCAATGTATAATTGAAGTCTGGACACCTAGAATTGATTTTCAAAAGTTGGATTGAATTCTCCAGTTAATCGCAAATTATTATCATTTCTAAAAAGAAGAAAAGTGAATATACCTCCTAAACAGGTGGCACTGCAGTGAGTGAATCCGTTTTCATGCCAAGAATATGTGGTTTGGACAGAACTTCCGGGTGCCACTTTCATGTTGCTCTCATAACTTCCCGGACCTGAACTGCCACCAGATGATGGATAGGAGTCGGTGAGACTGGATTCAGCATAACCACTGTCTCCAACTGTATCAATCCTATATGACAGGCTATTTTCCATAAAACCACAAGGTTCCATCATACACTTCTCAGTGTCAATCGGTTTGGGACCAGAACATTGTCGATCTGGCAATTTGGCAATCGTCTTGCTGAATTCCAGAAATATTTTACAGTGGACCTCCCTGTGGCGAATACCCTCGCCACAAGTCACGGAACATGGTGACCACTGTTCTGCAATGAATCTAAAAACGAAATTCCATTGTATAGTAGAACTGCTAATTAACTTTTCTGAATTATCCTTAAATGTTATGTTTTCGATCATTATCTAAGAATTCCTCAGAATATTATAACTCCTATCTAAACTCTCTTCTGCAACAATTTTCCAACTTTGAAATTATTACATAATTATAAATTCCTCCCTTTCTAACTACCGCAACTTGGCTCAAATTTACTCTTGTTAACTTTATCAAGCGTGCACAAACTTCTTCTACATAAAATTACATAAAGTGGCAAATAATTCATTTCATAGTTCTCTTTTTCCGAGAATATTTAAATTTTCGAATCTTGCCTTTACCAGTCCCGATTCATTCTGTTCTGTGCGGTTCGACTGATCCATTGAAATTTATTTCCGCATAATTCGTTCGCTCTTGTACACGCCAATCAATCTCTCGCTGATATAATTTCAATTTGTCTAACGCTTGTCGACAATTTTCATTTTATACTTTTTACACGGTACGGTGCTTCTGTTATATTGATAGCAGAATCCGGGCGTACTGACGTCACCGGGTTGCTCCAGTTTTCGAACACGAGTAAACAAGACAAATATATATTCGTATACATATTATCTTCCACAACTCCTTCGTACACATCTTATTTAATATCAAGAAAATTCATAATTAATTTAAATATTTGTAGCTTTAAAAATGATTTGTTTATCTCTTTATAATGAGATAATCTTGGCGAAATAAAACTTTAACTTTTTATCTTCTTTCAAGTTTATCATTTAAGAACACTACTCTAAACTAATTTCTTTTATATTGTTTTTAATATCTAGTTAATTTCAAATATTATATTAAATGCTGCTTTGAAAATTGCTGAATAAAAAATAACTTGAGCAAAGAGAATCTTACGTTGATTCAGAAGGTATTGGCTGATCGATCAATTTCTCTGGTACAGGAGGTGGAGGGTACGGTTGCATTAAGTGCTGATTCAAATCCCCATCGTCTGCAAAAAGCAAGTATCAATTTTAATAATAATTTTCAATAGACAATTTATCAATTTATCAATTTTTGTTTACCGTGATAATTTCGGATAATGTCTTAGGTATAAAGGATACATTATTTAAAATCTAAGAACAAAACATATTCTATTTATGTGTTTTAAGTTACTTACAACTTGAACAAAGACGGCTAGCTTTACACTCTTGTTCTTCATGCGGCCTTTCCTCAGGGTCACAATCTTCAGAAAATCTTTCATTCCCATCCCGACATTCCACTAATCTCGTCCTAATTCCCGTACCGCAGGATACGGAACACTACGAAAATGAAAATGAAAACATTAGATATATTTACGAAATAAAGAAGCAGATCTTACAGCTTTTTATACTACGCACTTAATTTTCACTTTTTATTACATTCAGTGAAACCTTCTATATAATTTTCGAATTGGAATATTAAATATTGATTTCAAATAATAAGTGAATCCTGCAATTATGTCTACAAACGTATGTTTGCCCTCAAGGGATTAAAGCCGGTAATGCTATGATTCCTGAACCATTATGTGCATATAATACAGGATTATGAGGACAGATTATCAGGATCCTATATGTGGGAATGCATTACTATTCAAAACTATCTCATGATGTCTATGTTAAGACTCATTAACGTCCTAAGTGGCGACACATTAATTTTCAACCCCTATAGGTCTCGACAATGTTATATCATCGTTATATACCTCACAAGTTATTATCAAAATTAAAACTCAAATATAGAACAAAATATAATTATAATAATTACAGGTCTAACAAAAGGATAAAATTTTGACTCGGCTTATTTCCCACTCTAGTTTTCAACTCTATTTTCCAACGCTTTTTTCGCAAATACGAGATAATTATTAGAAATATTCTACATCAGTATTTCTTAGAAAAGAAACTTGAATAAGATCTATTTTTCAGCGTTGTTTGTGACGATAAAATCTGATGTATCATTGTAAGAGAGTAAACTTTTCCTGCAGTGTGAACTCTGAAGCGTATCTTCCTTTGAACACTGAGCACAAGAAGTACTTGGAATACAAAGAAAATACCCGAGGCAACGGTAATGCGAGTAAACTTTCAGCTTAGTAGAAGGGCGTAACTTTTATGGTACGAATAAGAAGTGAGCAGTACATCTATTTCTTAGCCAAGGAGCGGTGATCTTCTCGGTTTAAAGACCGCACAGCACCTCCTTCCGGGTTTCTAGTTCTCGCTTTGGAAAACGTAACCACCCTGGACTCATTCGAACTCGTTAGGGTTTTCTCCTTCACAAAAGTAAAAAGTTCTGAGTTGCTTTTTGAGAAACTATGGGCGAAAGTGACAGTAGAAAGTTTTTAAATCCTGATTGGGAGTGTAATACATATTTCAGAAATTACGAGAAGATTTGAATAATCAAAATTTTGAGCTACTAAAATTTCTGATCTCGTTATATCAAATCAAAACATTCAAATTGTCCCCTGAGAGCTTGAAGCCAGCACTCGCTTGATAAAGTGAATCTGGAAGAAATAAGGTTGGGAAAATGCTTTAGAGAAACCCCTCTGCCTTCTAGTTCAATATTTGCTTGGCCACTCTAAAAAGAGACTAGGGTGAAAAGGATGTGATGGAATATAGAGAAAGAGGAAAGTCTATCAATTTCTGTCTTCCGAAGCTCATTCAGCTTTCAACTCGACGAAATCATTAGCCCCCTTTTACGGAGGGTAGTATTCTTTAGAAAACCCATAGAATGAAGGTGGTTCACGATCATGTGCATTGTCCTTGGATCTGAAGTGAAATATTGTGTGTGGTAGCTTCATTCGAAAATCTCATAGATTTTTTATTTACTCACATCTCATCACATTATGTACAGAGTAAAATAGTCTTGTATTTAAATTCAAACATTTTTATTGCTTTATCAATGATTTTTAACACTAGCTGATTTATTTCGACATCCGAGTTAAGGGATTTAGGAACAAATTGTTACTTTGAGATTTCTTTGTCGATAGGATCAGGCATTAAAGTTTAGTAGCCAATTTTCTCATACTCTTATATCTTCGTAGGCGACAAAATACACCATAAACCATAAAGTTCAGAGTCGTCATGACCCCGACATATTTTCTCTTTGGTGAAATGACAAGATTACACAATAAAGACATGAATGTCTCTTGTATGGTTGCAGTCAAGATCTTCATAAATAAATCACTAGCTATTGCGTTTTGATTTATAAAAGGAAGCAATGAATTTAAGATTCAAATTAAAATTTCAAAAAATTAACTGTCCAGAAAATATGGTGTTAGATAGTCTGTAATATAAAGTAGATTTCAGAAGAAAGAACCTAAAATAGCTTATGATTATAGAGGATGTTTTGTCATATGTAGCCAGTAGTCACTTGAGGAGGCCTCTTGAAGCTATGAGTCGCTCGATACTCATGTTCTCCGAGATGGAGAGGTGAATCTAAGAACAACGTCGAGGGAGACAGACTTTTTCCAGAATGCTCTTTGCACCCCTTATTCGACTACTTCGGTGGTATTTTTACTTCCTTTTTTGGCTTTTTCCATCCATCGCCCCTACCAACTTGTGGCAATGTGCTCCAGCCTCCTCCTCCTCCTCCTCCTCCACATATGCTCGGAGTAAAAAGAACGCGGAAAAAAAGTTTTTGTAATGGGGAGTGCTATTTGACGACTAAATTTTCCTGTTTGATGTCAGATACAAATTCAGTCGCTTTAACAGTGATTTGAGATGTTTTTAAAATTCAAAATCATGAAGCGTTTTCCTTAATAGTCGTCCGGTGCTTAAACTTTGACATTTTTGCCATTGAATACTCAAATCAGAATATCAGATGATAGGCAAGCAGAGGTCTTGAGAATTGCGGTACTTACTGTGCAATTTCAGAGAATAAAGAGAAGAGAAATGCGATTTCATCCCAGCAACCTCTTTTCCTAGACTTGAACGTTGACAAAAATGCACTTTCTATTATCGCTCGTATTTTCTTTCTCTTGCTCTATTTTTATAACGTTCTCTTGTTTCAAAGAATTTTCGAGGTCGTACAACACATTTACTGTATCAAACGATTTTTCGCGACAGTGTTGTGAAATTTATTATAAAACAGAGGTGGTACTTACGTCGCTCCATTGTCCTGTTTCCCACATAGGACACGAAAATGCATTACAAGTCTCTTGGTACCGCGGTTTATGTGCAGCACTGCATTTATAATCCGGAAGCTGGAAGTAAAGAAACACTGAATTAATATGAAAACAATTTTTAACAGCAGAGAAATGAAATAAAGGAGAGAAATAATTTGAATATAATCAGTAGTTATAATTAACCTTGGCAGTTTCGTTGCCATTTTCTTCGGTGCAAAAGACAGCTCTCGTTCTGGAACCTCCTCCACAACTAGCACTGCATTTACTCCACTCATTAGCTATCCATCTATGAACACAAGACAAGAAAAGAGATAATTCGTTTCCTGAAATTGAATCCTTGGATCCTTGATAAAATTAGACGGGCAGGAAATATGACAATTGAGAGACGGGAAATTATTTCTAAATTGAATGAGTGATGTGTGCACCTTAATTTAATATTCAAAGCATTTGAAATATTTAAAGACTGGTTTGAAACTAATTAGAGAGATTTAATTTTACAATCTTCTCAGGCGTTTCTCGCACATTGCAAGTGGAAATCATTTTGTACTATAATTAAGAAAGAATTACAATTCAATCTTGAAAATATTTGCGCTTAAATTTCGGATACTTCTTTGAAAATCTAAAGATAGTAGAAAAGATTCAGGGAAAGAAAAATGAAGAGTAAAGAACTGAAGTTATTCTTTAATCATAAGCTTTTTATTATTGGAGAAAAGTTGAAGTTCTTTTCTTACTTTATAGACGCTTCTTAATATATAAGATGATTTTCTCTCAATACATATTAGCAGTATCACTTTTCACGGATGTTGTTTGAACCTCAGGCAAGCAGTTTAATGGATACCCAGACAGATATATCGATCGCTTGGTGTCATTTATTTTTACCCGTGTAAGAACCATGTGCAAGAAAAACCATGTTATTTTCTCAGGGTCGCTACCACGAGAACACTTGTCTGTTGAGAACGCACGTTCTTGCATAAAAAAATCGCAAAAGAGAAATAGGGACATGCCAATTTCAAAGAAAGTCATGTAGCTGCTGGAAAGCCATAGCCATCACGAGAGTAAAGGTTCTTATCAAGCTCAGATGATCAGGAAAAGAGAAAAATTGTTTTTCTTTATGTATATACGGCTCCATTTAGATCAAAGAGCATTTAGTCAAAAACAAGGTTTACTTTTTCTCCGTTCCTTTGATGCTTTATTTTGTTATTTACTTTCATTTTTTTAATATTCGCAATATTTGTGAAAGAAATAATAAATCCATTTAAAGTGTGTTTCTTTTATCCGTCAGTGAAAAAATACTCGGATCTTCCGTAGCTATGGTTAAAACTTTAATAAAGATCTTCTCTAATATTATGAATTTAATTACCTTACAATAATTATAAGTTTTGCAATCTTGAAACTGAGAGATATTCTTAATAACATTATCCAGAAATGCAGCATCATGTAGATAGTTAAATGTGGTATAGCAGGGTGATGTCGAAATGCACTTAGAAATATTTAGTTCCCCAGGGTCGTGGCGACAACGAGCAACTGAATTAAACTAAATTCAAGAGTAAAGCAATTAGCGTGATTTAACGGGAGAAAGCATTGCTTTGATTTGTTAGCAACGCACTCATTGCTCACAGCACAAACCGCAGTATCGCATAATTTTCAGTTTGAATTTACTCTCTAATTTATGGATTACATAATTAACAGTTTATATAGGTGTACTTTAAGTTCACAAAATATACTCTAGTGCCAAATACTCACTTTGTTGTGCAGGAATGAGTGTTACACGTAACGTAGACTTTTTCTGGCTTAATGTTTGGATCGCAGTTAGATTCATCTGTTACAGTCTCGTCGGGGCCAACTGTTTTGCATACTGCTGACACTATCTTGTATCCTGTAATCGTGATAAAAATTTTATTGTTTTATCTTTTTATTAGAGTATAACTTTTGTAGTAACTATGTAACAGTAAATCTCCATTAAATAGAACTAATACTGCAGTAAATAGTTCCTTTCCTAGTATTATACTTAAAATACTTACACTTTTCAACAAAATGGATAAAAAGGATTTACCCAATAAAGGGATTGAAACAAATTGCTATAAGAGTGGGAAAAAACGAGGTTGTAATTTAAAAAAAGGATTAAGTGGGGCTTTTAATGAATCTTACCTCCACCGCAAGGTTCTGTGCAAGCCGAAGCTGGTTCGAGGACCCAACTGTATCTTCCGTGACAGCTTGAGCCATTCCCACCACAGACACCACACACGTCAGTCTTTTTGTTGCTACCTATTCTGAGATCACATCCTACTTTCTGTAACAAGTTAATCACAAGCTCGGTTATTATAGTACAGCAAATATTTTATATGTTTACCTTCATGAAAAATAAAGCGTAAAATGTAAAAGTTCAAAGTTCAAAGTTTCGTAGAAGTTTGAATTTTCAATAATCAATATTATCTACACAGTAATGGTATATTAAATTTAATTTATGGTATGTGGAAATAACTTTACTCAGAGTATATTAAATTTCGATTAGTTTTTTTAACAGTGAACTTTAACTATAAAATGTTTGCAATGAATCAATTTTGATTATTACTAACTCATTAATCATCGTTGAGAGCTTTAAATTTCAATCCATTATGGAAGCATTTGAGATTTATCAATTTTTAATTACATTTTCTTATTTACAGACCTCAAATCTTTCTTTTAAATTTATATTATACTAATGTTCAAAACAAATTTTCATACAATAATGCTACACAAATAATAAAGGAGAGCGCTAGACTTTGAAGGAACTGCTTCGTGGCATGTCTGACTAATATTGATGTTACTACTGAATCCACAATCCCTTGTTTCGCTGGTGCGGAAAGATGACCCGCAACTTTTCAAGTGGGAGAAATAATGACAGTGAAATAAATTTTTTGATATTTTTGTTTAAAAAACATATCCAATTATTTAAATTATCCAGTTATTTAAATTCATATAAAATCACTTAAAAATCATACAATTTTCTTATACGAGATTGATTAAACGCTTGAATGTTAAAGGAAGAACTGAAAATTTTGATTTGAGATGTGAAATCAATGTAAAATCAGCTTCATTCAAATGTAACATTTAAGCTTAGAACTCCTTGCAATTGAATTAATCTGAGCAAGATGAGAACACTTAAAACCCCAAATATTTGGTAAGTTATTCTTCGATTTGCAACAATTTTGCGCTGACGTGGATCGTGACCTGACTTGAAGGTAGACTGATTTGTCATTCAGCTTGTATGGAGGGTTCTGGGGGGTAAGGGTACATTATTCATTTCTTATTCACGATGAGAAGAGTGAACTAAACTAGCTGCACGAGAGGATCGCGAAAATGAAAGGGGGATCATTTGGTTGAAAGAGAAGTGGAGAACAAGAGGTAAGAAGATTTTAAAAGCTAGATGAAGTGACAGCTAGGAAATAAAAAGAAATGCTAATAAGAATGTTAATGTTAAGAGATATAGTTCACAGGTATTCATAGACATTAAGTTTATGAACATTGATTAAAATATATAATCAATATATCGGAATCTCTCGTTTAATTTTATAATGCAAACAAATTAATTGGTTGCGGAGGTATAATTGGACAGATGGACAGAACAAGATGGACGGAATAATCGATTTTGCGTTATGAGCAACTGAGAGAATACCGCACAATAAACTCTGAGAAACTAGTTTGAAAATGTTGCCAATAAAATATACGTATAAAGAGGAAAAGTAGAAAAAATCATAAAATTATAGGGTCATATAAAAATGCTATCATTTGCAAAAATATAAATCATTGTAAGCATTTTTGTTATCGAAAACAGGTGTTGAGTCT
Organism: Synergus japonicus; assembly: GCA_900474275.1. NCBI lineage: Eukaryota > Metazoa > Arthropoda > Insecta > Hymenoptera > Cynipidae > Synergus > Synergus japonicus. Next base: position 32,245 of record UCOH01000078.1, read on the forward strand.
CTTGGCTTTTAAAGATATCGCATTGCATGCTCCACTTTGACAATTCTTAGGAACTTTCAAAGTTCAGAAATTTCTCATCGTGTCGTTGGGAACTTTTGCCACTTTCTAGTGGCTATATTTCAGTTTTGATGGGTTTGTCGATGCTCAACATTTTAAGTACCGAGTTTGACTTTAGACCTGTTTATCATTGAAAGTATTCATTTCGATAAGAAGTTTTAACGCATCGTAGATAAAGTTCTGCGAAAGTTAACAAACTAAGAAGAAAAATCTGCCCTCTAATTAAAAAGTCTCTATATTAAGACATTTTTTCTTTATTATAAAAATGAAGTTTATTATACTCCTTGTTGCTGTTAACATTTTTAAAAACCAAGAAAGAAAAAAAAGCGACTTATTGTTTAGATTGAAATAAATTTGAGTTGCTGGCTGAGTCTAAATTATTCAAGAAGTAAATGACTAGTTGGCATAATAATACGAAACTAGTTAGTATTTACTAGCATTAGTTAGTGCTTATACGTGACGACGCTTTTGATTATCTGGTTTGTTTCTCAAGTTCGTAATTATGCCAAATTGTACAAAACTCGTGAATCTGCTCTATACTTATTCCGCTTAAAATTGCAAATTTTCTGTTTATAACATAACGTGCTATTTTCACCTACTTCTAGAATAAAAGATGACTTCATCAGTACATCGTTTATTGCAAAAAATGATTGTCAAATCAAATCTTGATGAAGAAAAATACTCACAACACACTCGCCCCCAATACAGACATCGAGACTTTCAGGTCGACATCTCGTACCGTCTTTTACTTTTTCAGCAAGTTGTACAACTATAATCTCTTCAGAGTCAATACTTGTTATATATTCCTCTTCATTTGTAAGGACTCTGCCTTGTAACAACTTTTGTGTTCTGCTATTGGAAATATCGTCCAGCGACTGTTCTCCACGACAGATCAAGGAACATGGCCTCGTAGAATCATAATAGGGAAACCATTTCAAAAGTTGTCCTCCGTACGGCACATTGTCAAAGGCTGCACACTGCTCTGCGCGATAATTGCTCGGATTTTCACATGGCTGTAACAAAAATACACAAATCAAATATTAAAATAGATAAGCACTCGGAAAAAAAGGAAGGAATATTTTTTTCTTCTCTAAAAGGCATATTTCAACAATTGTGAATTGCTCTTGTTTGACACTCAATCTAACTGTATTTTCATTGATAATGTTTCTTCTTCTCGCTTTTTTTTTTATAAGATTATTATTATTATCCTTATCTTTTCCAACACGTATATTCTCTATCTCTTAGAACCAATAAAAAGGGCCGTGTTATCCTAGCACGCGCTGGTGTTTTCCCATATTCGAAGAGATGTCACTTTGCCTGGAAGTAGATAGGAAAATGGCCATTCTCTTGGTCACGTAGGAAAGAGCTCTTGGACCCACTCGGACTTATTCTGAACGGTTATGTGGTCTTCGTCCCAGAGCCGATAGAAAATGACTGTATTTATAAGTTATTTTCCCTATTTTAGCTTTTAGACCAAAAATCTCTCCATTTTCCCCCTTTGAAACAAGCCTAGGAAAAATAAGAAAAACTTGATCGTTTTAAACATTAGTAATTTATGAGAAATCTCAATTTTAGCACCGTTGGGTTAAGCTTTAATTAAACCAATTATTTGAGAGAAAGTGAAATTAGTAGGAGAGTTTCGATAATGAACGTTTTACGAAGTAAACTTCTACTTGGTTTCTCATAAACTTCTAGAAACGAAGACGTATGTCACGTAAATTCCAGGTGCCTTGAGGGAATTGAGTATTCGGTTGATAAGGGTCTCGCGAAAGTAAATAATTCCTGTAGACCAAAGAAAATCTAACAACTAAAATTCCCAATTATAAATTTTTAAGTATATAGTTATAAATTTTTAAAGTAAAATCAATCTTCAAAAGTAGTTATTTCTCCTCTTAAAACTCTTTCGTCGAATTTATTTAACTAAAAAAGCAAATATAAAATCATGTTAGTTTTTAGTAGATCAGTTATTGAAATATGGGCAAATATTTAACAAAAATTATGCTCTTCGAAAAATATTTTCCTTGGACTTTTGGTATATGTAATTCCGCAATCGGGAGCGAAGAAAGACGTACGTGCTTTTCTGCTTCCTAGTCACGAATATTCTGTGCACGTTACACCTGATAATCCGATCGTAACGGATTACAGTAAAGTTTTTCTTGTGTAGAGTATAAACCTGGCATGGTAAGCGTAATACGTGCTTCACAGAGGTATGTATACAGGTGAAAATAAAGCTTTTGACGCCAAAACGCAGCAAGTGTTCACGCGTCAACAATACGCCCTTCTATAGTGACTTTTGTTCTAACCTCATAACTTTTCCATTTTCACGAGTCGCCAATTTCCGTGTGACACAGCCAACAGTTTTATTCCGGGTTTTCGCTATCGAACGATTCCTGACTCTGTAACTTCTTTTATTAATCTATTTTTTACCTCGTCCATACTGCGATTAAATATGATTTTTTGAATAAATAACATCACAAAATTCCTGTCAAATATGAGTTCTAAAAATTATTTAATTGAATTAGATGAAATAATGCTTTAATAACAGTTAACTTATTTTGGACGCTTGATTAATTTTGAATGATTGATGCAGAAATATAAAAAAAAATCACAAAACAAATCAGCATATAACGAGGAGAATAAATTAACAGTATCATGGGATTTTGCGCTTATAAATCATGCACAAATTGACATCTAATTTCCGTCAATTAATGTGCGAAAGCGATGCGCAAACTTCGATCGGTAAATAACAATCAGCTGCTCAAACATTCTGGGAATGAATAAAGCAAGTGTAATATTCAAGTTAACTGCATTATTGACACTGTTTACAATTCTCAGATTATAACTTCGGTTACCCAAGTTAGCTGAGAAGAAAATATTGTTAATGACTTAAGTAAGCCGAGAGGATGCAAACTAAAAAACCATTCAAAATATTTTACGTTTTTTGGGATGATTTTAGTTGAGCAATAATAATTTTGTGTTCGGAAGCAATATAAATTTTATACTTTTTAATTCAATTTATGATTTTGGTCTTGCAAGCTACATATAACCGAGACCTAGCATGTAAAGTCTAAACCATCGTACTAGATGCTGACAGCTCTTATTGATCAGTGGAGGCTGTATATGAAGTACAGAGCATATACACCTGAAACGGGTTCGGTCTATACTGTTCTTGCCTGATGTGTGCCATTATTCATGTAATTACACACCTTTCAGTCAGAGATAAAAGCTGTATATACCAATTGTGCTAAAAAAGGGTTTATATATTTTGATATTACTTTTGATTTTACATAAACTTGATAATAGTTGTATTTCTAATACTTTTACTTTTTGGAAAATTAGAGAATTGTATTTTCAAAATGTCCAATTTAGGTTGAGTAGAGTCGAAGAAAAGGGTCAATAAACTCAATTGGAATTGGGGTTGTACTGTGGTAATGGATTAGAGTGGATTAAACTGATTTAGATCGTTAGCGATTGTATTCGAACAATTGGCGGAGAAACTAATTAGAAAATACAGTAATTGACGGTACTTTTTCCCCTTATTTATTCGAGGTCTGGAATGTATTTATAATTGGAAGATTGTCAAAGATGAAAGTCATCTATTTCGAAACTTGTAAAAAAAAGTGTATCAAATTATTGTTCTTTCTTATACAAATATGGGAGTAATTAAAAAAAATCGATAGGAATTTATTTGTGTAAAGAATACTTGAGTATTGTCTTCAATTTCAGCCTCTATCCATTAAATAAGAAAAAGAGGGCTTTTAAACTCGCTTTGTTGAGCAACTCATTTTTACGAGCACGTTATATGACTATACATTTTATAAAAAACAAACGCACAAGAAATTATGCTTTTTTCTTTATATAATTAACTTTATAATGCCGGAATTCGACAAAAAATTCTGATTCTAAAATTTTATGCGCCCTATCTTAATTTGATACAACACCTAACGTATTTGCTGGTTTATTCATTTGCACTTTCGCGAGGTACGATGTGGAAATAGCGAAGGATCGTGGGCTCCAAACTGTATAGAGTCTAACCTAGGGTAATAGCTTGAGTGGAGATTCGGGATGGGTCAGCTACCATATCAAGGAATGAATGGAATACTGGTTGAAACCAGGTCAAATCTGAACGACGGGAATGATTATGCTTTAAAGTGAGAGCAGAATCGTGAGAGAGATGAAGAGACACGTGAGCAAAAAAAGCGTGCACTATGAACAAAGCGAAAAGTATAATATTTTAGAGATCGCGAAGTGAATTCGAGGAAATACAATTGAATATTATTCAGTGCTTTTCCCAGATAAAATTCAGACTGAATCTCTAATTGAAACAATGACGAAAATTCTCTCATTAGCTTCAAAAATAAAAGCTAGAGGACTCATTAATATGTTTTTATACCCCTTCTTTCTCATCCCCTTTTCCCATCTTAGGGACTCCTGTGTTTCGAAGAAAGGAATATAAATACATAAATGTCAGCTTGATAGCCTTGGAAATTAATCGACTATGTGAAACCGCAAACATCTGCTGGGGTTAAGTGCGCTAAACCTGTGGTTTCATGAACCGCGGACAAGTCCCTCAGGGACATGAAGGGGAAGCAGGGAGAAAATGATATCACAATAATATCAGAGAGAAAGAGAAAATCTGATTCTCTCTATAATTTTCGCCTCGAATAAATAACCTTTGTATTTTAAAATCCCTGACATAAAGGTCAGCTTTACACAGGTATTTCTTTTTTAGTATCAGTTCAGCTTTCATGTTGAAATACAAATAAAGGCTAACTTTTTATTTTATGTCAATTCATTGTGGATAATTCACAGCGGTAAATTCTTCGATAAATTGGAGTCACAGGAAACTTCTGATTTTATATCTCGAGCTTCTACGTTAACTTTACACTTTCGTTATGCTAATGGGACTGTATGTTCTCGTTTCCCTGTGTTTGTTTCATTCGTTTGCTTCAAGTTGAACCAAAGGTATATAAAGCTATAACGACCGCAGACTGCAGAAAATATACCTTATATAATTCCATGCTTTTATAATGGCGTTCTATTTGTTTTATCACCGCTAATGTGATTTAGTAAGAGCATTATAGTTATATCGAGTGTATTGATTTTGAAACGTATAAATTTTGTGCAAATTTAATAAAGAAAATTCTGATGAAAAGAGTGGATTTTCTGAGAAAAGAGAAAATGCGTTTAAAAGTGAATATATCCCGTACTTATTATAGCTAGGTAGAGTTCACAAACATGTCAACATACGTATGTAGGTGTGGGAGCATTCGGAAAACGGAAGCGGTAAGGACCTGGTATCCCACGAAGTAAATCCCTTCCGGTCGGATTTTAACTTGGAATTTATAGTTACCCTGCTAAATTATTGTCTCCACGTGAAACTTCGAGGTCCGCTTTCGAAGCAATTGAGTTCGTGCACGATTAATAGTAAATTGAAATTCTTTTAAACTAATAGTTTTTCTTGATAAATAACTTCTGCTTTAATAAACTTCAAATAAGATACGCTGTTTCATTAAAAGAAATTATTGATCGACTCTTTTGGATATGTTCACTGGTTTTAATTTGCCAATATCAATTGATTTTATGGCAGATCTGAAGTTTAAAACCTTAATCTGCCAATGAAAGGATAAATAATTTAAAAAAGTGCTATTTGAGTGAGAGGTTCCTGTCAAAAAATATGTAGCAAGACAGCTTTTTTATAGCTGAAATACTAAATAACTAACGAAACATGAAATGTGCATTTCGTATTCCGGAATTAAAAATCTAACCACGAGTCTCTTACAATTCTCCTAATAAAAATTTATTTTTGACACTAGAGTGGTGTCTAAAATGGAAAAAGTGGAAAAGATTATGGGAGTCGTAACTGACACACATACAATTCTGAAATTGGCAGGGAGGAATGAAGGATGCTTTCCACAAGAGTGGAGTCATGTCAATCAAAATGAGAGCAGCAGGAGAACGTGTTGATTCGATCTGTTGTCATAAAATGCTTGGAAGTAAGCGGGAATTTACTATCTGCACCAAATTGCCTATCTGTATCAAGTCTCAAAATAAAATTTTTCTGAGCGAGATGAGACAACTATCCGAAAATCTCTATCGTAGCTAAATTTCCTTACGATTATTTACGATTTTATACGCTTCTCCAAACACTAAAATAAATCAGAAAAATAATAAATGAATTGGAAAAACACATAAATTGAAGGAAAAGATAGACATTAATTTTCTTTTTTATTTATATTAATCCTCTTCTTCATTTTTATACATAATGTAAAATTAAGTAAATCTATTCTGTTTGTTCAATTCCGAGAGGTTTCAACTTTATATGGAGTTAAATATTACTCTTTATACGACTTAGCAGGGCGCCAACAAGTTGTAAAAGGAATTGTTCCCACAATCTTGACACGCGTACATTATACTGAGAGAATTCTTCCATAATAATAGTTTCCTACTCTTCACAAGTACTCACTTCAGAGATATGAATAAATGAATTTCTCGAACAGTGTCAGGACGCGAAATTCCGTAGAGATGTTTCTCCGTCGACTTTTAAAATTCTACTAAGCATAAAAAACGAGTCTCTAGGGTGTTGGAAACTTACATATTTTTTCCTACTGAGGGTTGAAAATAAAGGTTTCAAAGAGACTGGCGACTTTCTTAATAATCTTGAAGAGAATCGCGAAAAAAATTAAAAGAAGAGAAAGAAGGCTTTCATATTTAAAATTCGCTATTCATTTTCGTCCCTGAATTCATCGTAGAATATGTAGTGAACTCAAACTGAAACACTATTTGCTATAAGAGATTGTGGAAATGAAAAGTTACTATTTGAAGAATTTCAATGTAGTATATAATTTTTTTTAAATTTCAGACAATGTTTTTGCATTTTATGCTGTAAGTATTATTGGTAGATACTTAGAGTTGTTTGGAGAGCATCTTTGAAAGTGCTGCAGTTGTTCGTTAGGAACATAACTTTATTTTAATAGACAAGTTTATGCCACCCAAAGTAGTTTAGTATCTAAAGTATGCACATGGAGGCAGCCGAAACCAATAAACTCTATTGGTCTGTATGCACTTTGAGCAACCCATATTAGACATACCTTCGTACGAACAGGAGAAATGCTTCTATTAAGATTTATACTGAATTTTGAAATTCTGATCTCCTTTCAAATTTATTGTTAAGGACCATGAAAGTAGTTTTTCTACTTTAGATACAATAGATGAAAGTTTGAAGATAAATTTAAACATGAGACATTTTTCTCTACTTGAATAATATTTTGAAGAAGGATATAGTAGACGTTTATTTTCGTAATGTAAACTTCGTAGATCTATTTGGCAATCCTGAATGAGATCGGCATAACCTGCCTATGTATATACTTTCAGTTCAACAGTCATTTCAGCCATGCCCGAAAATTCGTCCTGGATTCAAATGTGGGTCGGGTCGCCTGCATTGCAATGTTCCCGCGGGGACCACGATATCTGCAGAGTCAGTTGTTACACTTGCACCACAGAATATGCATGTAGAATAGATAAAAGTAGTAGAAAGCTTGTGACAGTTATGAGTGGTTCTTACACTACTTTATAGGGGATAAGCTTCAGCTGAATTCTGAATTCAGGATGCATTTTGAGAAAGGTATTTGATGTTTGTGAAGAAAGATGTTTTTCAGTGTCTTATTAACAAATTTAGTGTATCAAATACACTAAATCAACTACATTATTAATATGGTACAATCAAGATTATATATTGATTCTTGATTATGAAGAAAACATTTATTCACTTTCGTGACATTTTATTATAAAAAAGAAATCATGAAAATTGATATAATGCATAAAATATTATATCAAGCGACCTAAAATACTATTATAGATTGTTCCGAAAATATATTACCTATAAATGTCAATTGAAGCTTATAAATGTATGACTTTGCTCCAGTTTGAAACGAAATTTATAGCATCATATTGTGAAAATTTGAAAAAACGTGTTTTGATTCACTAGAATAGAATATTACTATATTAAATTGAAGTTAATTTAAAAAATGTCTCACCTGTGTGTTACAAAGTTTGTATTTCACGCTCCATGGTTTTCCTTTGCATGGTTTTTTTCGACAACGCCTCTGCTGTCTAGAAATGCCACCATCGCAACTCCTGAAAAAAGAATTTAATCTTTGTATTCTGACGTGAAAAAGTAATAAGGATGATATTTTTGTATTTACTTGAAATTAGAGAAACTTCAATTTTTGAACATTTCTAATTATAGAAGCTTTTTTAAAATTTAATTTAATTTTTAATTCGTTTCATTAAGATAGAAAATGAGCCTTCGTATCTCCCGAGTAATATCGAAAACAAAGTGAGAAAACGATTAAAGTAGAAAGAGATCAATAAAAGAATGGAAGATATCTTGGACTCATAAAATAGGCGTTTCCGGCCTAGTAGAGTTCAAACTTATAAAACTCATAAATTATCCTCTGCAGTCTGCAGTGTTTCCGTGGAAAACGACTACAACAATTCCAGATGGCAAAAGTTACCGCACGAAAACTCTTAAAGAGAAAAATAGAGAAGAGAAGACAGATTTCGAGTATTCAATTTTCCGCTAACGTGTGGAAGGAATCAACAGAAAATTAAAAATAAGTATGCGCTAAAAGCTCAACTAAGCAAGATAATTTAAATAAAAGAGAGCATTTAATTACAATTAATAAAAACTGGTATAAAATGAAAATATTCTATCATTATTTGGATTACTATTTTGTTTATGTTCATGTATCGGTCGAGCTCTTTAGTGAATATAAATTTATCTTGTTTCGAAAACCGTTATACACAAATAATAATAATAATTAATCATTACGTAACGCTTAATGGTTTCTGGATGTAAAATCAACCGAGCCTTTTATGGCCAAACCTTTAATACAAATAATTATGTTTATAGTTGATATTTAGTTGATATATATGCGCTTCGTTTGCCAATCAGATGTTAAGTGGAGGGGAAGAAGCGATGCCGATTGGTTACGAGGCATAGTAAAGTTTACTTATTTGTAGCACAATTTACTATGGTATAAACTGCTTCGAGTACTTACCTCGTGCAGTGCGACCATTCTCCCCATGCAAGGCCCTGAAACATAACATAAGTCTGATGTGATTATCTTATCAAAGCACATAAATGTATACAAGTGTGGGGTGCAAATGGCAAGCTTTATGAGCTTTGAGTGCACGGACCACGTAATGGATAAAATATACATATACAGCTTACATTCAATTAGAACCCCTCTGGCAGTAAATATACAGAGAAATTAAATTATAAAAGATGTAAAATTTTCATTTCATTTGTTATGTGGTAAAATTTTGATATAACGTAATAATTATTATCTTTTTATTTAACATTAAAATAATGTTAAAGTATGGTTAATTAAAGTAGCTATTCTTTAGGTGGATTTTTATGCAGATAGGAGACATAAGATTGAAGTTCATAAAGATTTCTCAAGATTGCTCAAGTTTTTAAAAAGGCTTCCAATTTTACATTTCTTCACCTCCACAGCGTGCAGATGGGAATTTCTCTTTTCGGCACTTCGTGTTAGAAGTTAGGCTATTTCATCGCTCTGAATATTTCATGCGAGCAAAAGTGGAGACTGTAAAGGAGGACTGAAGAAAAATGGAAGGGAGTTGAGGATTAATAAGAAATAATGCACTATTCGATGATGACACGACTGAGTTAACTTGTTTTTTATTCAGACAGAGAAAAGTAAGACCAGTTATCTCATTAGGAATGTTTTTAAATAAATATTGTTTATGTAACATATTTCTTTAATCAGATTCTATCCTTTTGGCAATGAAAAGTAAGTATGTAGTAGAGCGAATCAAAGTGTAAAATCGGAAAACGTGCAGAGATTACCATTTTTAAAATTAGAATGTCAGATACACAAGATTTGCGTAGTGGATTCTTACATAAAGCCTCATAGATTTGATACAAGCCACGTGAGTTATAGTCATGTAACTCCATTTACTGTTGGGTTATATTTGAATTCCATACTAAGCTGAATCCCGAATTCACATCGATATAAAGGCATTGAGAGGGTTCAACACTAAAGTCGAGACTCTATATAGTCTACGCTCCCTTGTCAATGTAACATTACATCCAAGTATTCCCAGTGGTATAAAATCTTCGCCTTTAAAATCACAGTGGTGATTTCACAGTGGCTGACACCACCATATTGCGCATTGCGGTCTTCCTTCGGTATAAACCAGAGAGATAGGACAAGCTGCCAAAGCCCTTAGCTCTTTCCCTCTTGTCCAGCATTCAAATCTTTATGTTCCAAGACTGATCGACGAGGTCGAATCACCCAGAGATGGACTTCAGTTTTACTTCTCTAGAATTTAAGAGCTTGCTGGCCTATAGAATTGCGACTCTATACCTTTTCGAGCACAAACAGCCTCGAGTACAGTCCCTGTGCATTCCCAATTCCCAACCAATCTAAAATCAATCTTAGTTCCTTCCCTTATAGAGTGAGAATAGGAAAAGGGTGGCAAGAAGAGGGTAAGATCAGAGAAGGTGAAACCGATCAGTTTTAAGCAGACTTGTGAGCTTGCATTATTCAAACTCTGTCTTGGCGGTCGAAAGTGCCGCTTGCTTTCACCAAAAACCCTTCTCTCTGGCAATTCCGTGTTCGTCACTCTATCTTTGCTCTACTCACTCCCCTTTTCACCCTCATTTCTCTCTCTCTCTCTCTCTCTCTCTCTCTCGCTTTCCTTTTTGCTTGCGTAGACTCTTTGTACTTTCAGGCTAATTCATTCTGCATCAGCTACCAAGAGAGGGATCTTGTGTCTTTGTCCCAAGATAAAAACAATTCCTAATGAGAAGTTTCAGGAGTTAGCAATGCTTACAGTCGTTCATGGTTATCAGGGTGGCTCAAAAATTAATGACTTTCTGTTTTAATAAATTCCTCGACACTGTGTATACGCCAATTTCATTTTACAGCGAGGGTAAAGCCAACAATGTAACTTACACTTGATAAACGCAATCAGGCCTCAGTAAATATTGTATCAAGAGAAATCAGATTATTGTAAACAGTATATATATATATTTATAT
>UCOH01000079.1:0-57735 GCA_900474275.1 Synergus japonicus
TACCTGTGGATAGGTCGTTGAGAATCTGCGCTAGCACTTAGCATCTCCGTTTCCACATTATATTATTCACAATTAATTAAGTGGGGCAGAACTACTTTTGTGGCACTTGTGCTCACCTGCAGGCGGCAACTCGGCCGAAAACTGCAGAATTGCATTTCCCACGCTTTTATGGTGTTAATCCGCGTCGCTGGATCAACATGATACTTGATGACCTTTTCATTTATTAAATTATCAAATTCTCTAAACCTTACTACTTTTCCAATTTAAAATGCTTTGGGAATTTATAGCCTTTTTCATTGTCTCTCAATAATTGTAGATGTTTAGATTTCATGGAGTGTAATTTACATTTTATAGTTTACGTGTATCTTTACATGAATGGTAGTCAAAATCATACTGCTCACATTAAGCACACACGCCTTCATACATCATTCTAAAAATTTAGAATTTTTCAAAATTGTACGTTACACAGTGTATGAGAAACGAATGTTTGTTTATCTGTATATGTAATTGAAAATGCATTCAATTTTAGTATGTTAATTATTGTGATCGCTATATAGCAGTCTTATTATTCTTTTGGAGAAAATATCCTATCAATTTCAGTTCTTCTCTTTTTTTATAGTAGGTACATCATCAAAAATAATATCGAGAAGTCGTGTCGAAAATTTTTTTTTTTTGCTAAGAGTCTTTTAAGATTTTTGTTAAACATCATATGTATTTATAAAGATCTTTTCTCCATTTTTTCATAAAACTTCCTCTTAGAGTGGAAATTATTAGGCTGGATAAATTTTAAATGTTCTAGAGAACATTGGACATTTTTTCTCCCGTAATAACTTTTTATTGTTCTGTAATTGGGAATTTCTTGACAACATGGAATGAACTATCACGAAAATAATTTTCCATATTCTTTAAAAATTAACGGAAGCAACAAACAGTCTTCTTTTTATCATAAAAACAAAACGAACTACTCACTTTCAATTTTTATAAATTACCATTAAGAACAAATTGGATTTTTATATAATTTCTTTTGTAGAGCCAATTTAGCTCTTAGATTAAATTAATTTATCTATCAAAGTTAGGAGTGCATAACTTAAAATTTCGATACTAGGTACCCCTTATCTTAAAGTCAACTGAAAAATATTGTCTCAGTTTTTAGAATAAGCTTCTCTCCCAATAAATAAATTTTAATTTTCTAAATGATGAAAGTCACGTTCATCTACATCCCGATTTTTAGGCCCTTCAACTGTGGTCAAAGATTAGCTCTCAATTAAAATAAATAATCTCAAACCTCTGATTTAAAGATGAATCCGTAAGGGTACGTTTTCTGATATATTCTCAGCTTCCATCTCGTTTTTGATGCTTTCCAACGTATCGTGAATCATCCTGAAAGTTGGACGATCACAGGGTTTCATGTTCCAACAAAGTTTCATGAGTTCGTAAACTGCTCGAGGCGTATTGTCAGGACACTGAAGTACATTTCCTTCTTTGATATACTTAACAACTTCCTCGTGTGTCATTCCATAGTAAGGCTGAAGTGCGAAACTAAAGATTTCCCAGAGGCAGACTGCGAAGGCCCAGACGTCAGTTTCAATAGTGTATTTATTATAAAGTATACTCTCTAATGGCATCCATCTAACAGGAATGGCATCTTGATCATCGCCTTTGTAATAATCCTGGAGATAGATTTTCTGCGAGAGTCCAAAGTCTGCTATCTTCACCACCATCTGATCATTTATTAGGCAATTTCTGGTAGCGAGATCACGATGAACGAATTTTCTATCTGATAAGTAAACCATCCCAGAAGCCACCTGCCTTGCAATGTTTATTAAATCCATGTGCGTCACATGAGAATCTGTAAAAGATCCATCATTCTCGAAGTTGCGGACGATGTAGTTGCCAGGAGAGCAGGACCGTAGAAATTCGTTTAAATCGCCTCGACCCATGTATTCAAAAAGAAGACACATTGGTCGACCGAGAGCACAAACTCCGAGTAGTTTCACGATGTTGGGATGATCGAACTCTGCAAGCAAACATGCCTCGCGTTCGAAATCGACTAAGAGATCGTCAGTAGCTTCGTCCTTTAACATTTTTACTGCAACATTAGAGAATTCTTCACCAGGGACCAAGCCAGGGGCTTTTGCCTGAAAAACTCGACCAAAAGCACCTTGACCTAAGTCTCGGATGTAAATGATATTGTTCCTAGGGAATTCTAACTTTTCTAATTTTGGATTGAGCTGTGCCCCGGTTTTGTGATATGCATCGTTGCTTGGAAGCTTGTCCAGATCAATATTCACGTCCTGAAATTAAAATAATTCAAATTTTATATAAGGATTTATGGTTCTCCTCGTTATTTATTTATCAAGTTAGACATTTATCATTATCGAAGTACCTGGTTTTCTGTTGGATCGTATCCTTGATGGTGCTTTTGGAATCTGTTGCTTAGTAATAATGCAAGAGAGGTTCCGATGATTATTAAAAATCCAATAAATGATAGAATCAGAATCAAAGTTGGAGTGAAGAAAGTTTCTATTGATAAGTCTTTCGGGTCTATCTTTGAAATCTCTTCCGTCGAATTATCTAGAAATGAAGGAATTATATGTATTAAAAAATAAAAAGTAAATATTTAAAAAGGAGAATATGATAACATACCACATTTTGGAATGTCACAGTATTGCCATCGTATTTTTGAGTCCATAGTAAAACACCAAGGCATCGGTTCATTTCCACCTGCATTTCGACAGTAATTTTCACCGTTAATAATTTGTGGAAATACGTTAGGAGGTCTATTGTGAGAATGTGGCTCTTGAGAACTCCAGGATTGACAATCAAGACCATTTTTCGTTTTATTGACTTTGCCCATATAAAACCGTCCGTTGTCTTGAACACAGTCATCTACAAAGTGAAGAACGTGAGTATTCATTTTTTAATTAAAGTAGGAAACAATTTTATTACGAAAATTAATTAAAAGTAAGGAGAACTTACAAGTAATAAGATCTTGATTCATATCAGTCAAATGAATATTTGAGCAAGTAACCGTATCATTCTTAATTTTTGGAAGACTTTCACAGTTTGGCAGTGAAAAATGGCCACGAGATCTGATAAAAATTCCTCTTTCTTTATTGTCTTCGATAAGTGCCCACTCGTTAAAACAAAATCCGTGTCGCACAGCCATGCAATCTTCATAACAAAGGGGTAAACCAACCGATCTTCGACATTGTGGAAATGCATACAGACAAAGCATTTTCTGAAAGATTAAAATTACATTAGGATTGTTTAGAAAAAATACTGAAGTTAAAAGAAATAAAATCATTAATATTGGCAATAGAGTTATTTTTAAAGTAAAATGAAAATAGTGGTACCTCGGCTGCTGAACGACATGGTTCATTTAGGTTTTCGATTAGTTCTTTCCAGAGATCAGTTGTGATCTGTTCATTTAACCATCCACCAGGATTATCGTGTGTGTCATTAAACCATACTTTGCCAATTCCAGTAAGGTACTTTTGACAAATCTTCCCACTGTAAGGTGCACAGTAGCCATGATCGTCATATGCTGAAAATAAATATTTTCTAGAGTTGAAATTTAATATAAAAGATTTTAAATGATATTAATCATACAAAGATAATATTTCTATAATATACAACATGTCAAAAGACAATAAAATTGGTTTCCTCTTATAATATTATGTGTAATAAAAAGTAATTACTATTTAGAGCAGATCCAAGACTCATATCAGTTAGCGCCAAAAATACTATCCAAAGAACCATGGTGCAAATTATTATAATACTACACGATAAGCACAAATCAAAATAACATTTTTATTCAGTCTTTTCTTCTCTTCCAGTGCAAATTGCACTTCATCATATTTCCCGCACTTTTTCACTTTTAAATTATGCCTTCGTTGCACAAGAAACAACTCCTTTCGAATTATTAGACTTTATGAAGTCAAGATAATAGAAATACGCATTGTATTCAGTTAATGTATTAATTATAAGTGTCACGTATATTTAATAGAGCAATTTTAATCAATAAAAGTGCGAAATAATGGAGGTTATGATGGTTGACAGTTGTCCAAATTTAGCCCTCTGTGTTCGAAAACCCCATTTCATATACAAAAAAGATTAAATCTTTATGAAATTAATCATAATTATAAACTTGAATGAGATCACTAATGGTTATATGAATTAATTTCTTTGTAGAAATTAAAAAATCGCGAACACTCTTTCTTTTTGTATATTTTGTGAAAATACACACACCAACACCAAATTCCCATGGAGTGGGGGGGGTGTATCTATATAGATACATATGTATGTTTGTGTATATTTCCTCATTAATGGGCATTCACAACCTCTTACGCGCGTAACTGGCCAACCCTGGATGAAGATGACTGATCACCCTGAAGAACACTGAGGCTATTCAATTTTACAAAATCTTTGATTTTACTATTTGAATATTGTTTTAGAGTTTACAAAGTATAAGACAATATATATATTTTTTATTTTTGGAAGTAAATTTAATGTGTAATTCAGACGAGAGAAAAATAAATATCTCATGGTAGAGACATTTTAGAGACGTCCCTGTTACCGAAATCTCGATTTCGATTCGCCAGGTCCAGGAGCGAGCGTCCGCGAAATAAGAAAAGTGAGGTTAGAAGGTTAGCTTTCTTGGGTTTCTTGGATATCTTAAATTGATTTGTTTAATTATTAATTTTAAAGCCACTCTTATATTTTTTACTGGCTTTTAGGAAAAGAATATTTACAGGTTGAGTAGATTTATGTAGAAAAGAGTAAGGTTTTAAAGTTTGTACATAAGTCTCATTGTATATAGAAATTTCAGAAAGGAAAATGCATTTGACGTCCCTGGAAAAGAGTTGCCTCATCAAGTAAAGACTGATGATTGTGAAATGTGAACGCGTACGCAGAAAATCATGCTGAAACAATGCGGGAGTCTTCGGTTCTGTCACCGTAATGTTCGTAATCTCCGTGAAATTGGAAATTTTAATTAAATCAAGCGCTGAGTTAAAGTTTTCAAAATTAGTGGAGTGTCAACAGAAAATTGAAGTTCCAAAGTCCAAGTAGAGGAAAAACGAAGTCCGGGATAAAATTAATGAGTACGTAGAATTTTGAAATTTGATGGATTTTCGCACAAGTCATTCCTCGTCACTTTTGAATATTAAGTATAAATTGGTTTTTATGAAAGTTTAATAAGGAGATAACAAGTAAAAATAAGTTTTCTTCCTCGTTGCTCCGAATCAAAAGTCAAAATCAACACGGTTGACAAAGTTCGAGAACCTAACGTTGGTTGACGTATTAGTGCTTTAATTTTCTATAACACTTATCGTTTGTGTATTTCACGTATTTCACAGTATTCCTACAATATCTGTACTGAAAGTGTTTTTTTTTAATACTGAACTACAGGGAATCCTGATGAAAACAATTTCAAGTGCAGCTCTATGTATCAAGTTTAAAAGGATAATTAATATAATAGACTACAATTATCGACTTTTTACTTTATATTTGTCCTCTATCGAAGATGTATACATATGCAGTTGATTTCGTTTTAAAGTGTTTGTATTTCTTTTTGACTTTGTTTAATTTCAATGGACTTACTTGACAATCAAGTTTCGCAATGAGAACATTCATCTTTTATAAGTTTCTGCATTGAGGATTTAAATGCTTTTTTACATTTTTATGTTCATATATGTATTCTTTAAGAGTAATGATGATATTTTTAATCATTTGCAATTCATCTTCTCCACCTGTTATTATTTTCAACATTACCTCGATTGTTTTTTAAGAATGATTAGTTACTCATTAATCTTCGATAAGGAGTGATAATAATTTGAGTGATTTTTTTGTTTGGGTTGTAGTCCATTAGCGATAATTCAGAAATAATAACTGCATTTACTGATTATCTATTACACATTTTTTTCAAAAGAAATAAAGTTATTTATAGTCTAATCAAAATCTGGAGAATAAAATTAAAGATCAATCTACATATGGAACTGAATCTACATAAATATTTTATAGCATAACCATAATTGCTTAAGTTACGACGTATTTCTCTATTACATACGTCGTTAATTCTACGCCACAATTGAAATAATAGCGTCTTCATGTAATTCTTATGTAAAGTGATAAATTACTTTATTCATTAAGATTTTTATAACAAAAAGTTTAGTGATTTAGCATTTTTAAGTTTATGTTTTTGTATAAAATTTTATAATTTTTTCCACATTTCAGTTTCGTGTTTAAAACTTTTCGCGCCTGAGAATAAATTAATTTTCGCTTTTTCAGCATTTAAAGTTTAATTATTGCACGTTAAGACAGAAAACATTCGCAAAATAATGTCGTCATGTTAAAAAGAATTAAAAAGCATCACTTAATTTGAAATCAAAACTGATATGAAAATATTTGTTATCATTTATGAAATATATTAAGAAATTACCTAACAAAATACACCATCATATGCTAGAATACGTAGTTTTTTCGTTAAAACTTGTACCATTTTATTTGCTTTTCCATTGTACAAACAAACGTATATTGTTTGATTGCAGATAAGCATTCACCTTTAAGTAGATCGCAAAATATGCAATGCAATAATGCATTTTCAAAACAATTTGTAATTTTTTAATTAGATTAAAAATATTTATATTAATCTTGTTTAAATTTAACAAAAATTAATAAAATTAATACCAAGTTTTTTTTATTTTTTGTAAAATAAAATTATCATTTCATGTCTCTTTCTTGGTATGAATTTATTGATTTATTTACAATTATATTTTTTATGCACACAATTACCAATACATTATCCTTGAAGAATAACTTAATAATTATAAAATTTGGTTCATTAGGCCATCGGAACGTTTACGCGAATTGATGGACTGGACGCTTAAAATGGTAAATCAAACGAGTTCCTGAAAGTGACTTGTATTTATTGACTAAAAGAAAACTTCATTGTTAATACCGGAGTCCAAACAAATTTTGAAAAATGGAAGTAACGGTGCGAGAGTGGCTCATGAATTTTGCGGACGTTATAATGAGGGTGCCACCCCTTTTTATTATTGATGAGTTACTAAGGATCAGTCTTGGATTTTCTGGAAAAGATACCGACTTACAAGAAACTCCAGACAATTTTACGATGATAGACGTATCGGATTCTCTGGTGGGTTCGATTGCTTCAGCATCGTCAGAGCCATTTTTGCAACACTTGAGTTTCGATTCCTACCAGATCTATTTTATGACAGCCTTCAAAGTCACTGCCTGTTGCTTAGGTACGAATATAAATCTATGAAGTATTACGAGAAGTATCAAGACTAGTTCCTTTCCAGAGCGTGAAATCGCCCATGAAGGACACTGTCGACATTACTTAAATACACGCTTAAATTAAATGTCAACTTTATTTTTAGTGTTCTTTCAACTTTTATTTAGCAAAGAGTGTTTTAGCCTTCTTGAATTAAAAAAAAAATGAGTTGGAAAGTAATTAATTCGTCTATTTCTGTTTCACGATACATTATAACGTTAATTCGTTTAGGTCACTGCTTTTTTAAAAAGGCACTTATACTATGTATAACGTTGAAAGCAGTGTTTTGGAGTAATATTACCATTTTTGGATAAAATAAGTAGTTTATATACTTGAAATTTTCTTTACAATAACTTAAGTTTTTTTTATCTTTCAGGATGTATCGCTTCTTTATGCATGTTTATGCTCTCAACGAAGCATCTCGAAGTCGTATATTTGTATATTTGTACCGTGGGAGTAATATTCATATCGTATTGGTCGAACGTTAGTACAATTAAGGCGATCAACACATATTTAATGTACAAAGTAGGAAATACCAGCATCTTGGAAGACATCCTATGTCTAAATTTAAAAGAACTGATGCAACATGGAACGGGTCTTATCGTATGTCTGAACTACATTCTCCAGTGTGTGCTAGCTAGCATTTTTTGCTACTTTCATCTCGCGCCAAGGCATCGCTTAGTCCAGAAGCTTCTCATCCTTAGCTTCATGGCACCTTCTATCATAGGAGTTCATCCTATACCAGTAAGTTTCTCAAAATGATCTAACCTTTTCTGTATTTTCTTCAAGTTTATTCACATCATGTTTCTAAATAAAACTGCATTAACTATTTCAGAATTTCATCCTATATCACGCGCCTGTTTTCGCTACACTCCTTCCTCTAGGAGTCTCAAAATTTGTGATATGGTATTACGGAATATCAATGCTGAAGACAATACATAAAGGCTACCAACACGTCCGAAACTTCATCAGCAACTACGGTCTTTCCGCCCTCGTCGAGAATGAATGGAGTCGGTTGAACGTCCCATGCGTCCTACGAACATTTTGGCTTCTTCGGGTTTTTGAACAGGTCATTCAGATAATGGGAAACCACTACCGAGAGGACACCTTCACCTATTACCTCATGATCCGAACGCTTTTAGTCAACGGTTGTGAAACCTTAACAGCTCTTCTTGGAATGACTAGTATCATCTCCCTCATCTGCCACTACATCGGTTCCTTCTTCCGTTGGGTGCTGCTCACAGCTGATGAGGATGACAAAAATATGGGCACAGTCTCTGCCATCCTCTTTTACATTCTCGCTCTTCAAACCGGCTTAACTTCCCTCGACCGGGAAAAACGCATCGTAAGGCTCTATCGAAATTTCTGTCTCCTCTTTACAGCAATCCTCCACTTTGTCCACAACACTGTCAATCCTCTTCTTATGTCATTAAGTGCTTCCCACAATCCCGCTCTTCACAGACACCTTCGGGCTCTAGCAGTTTGCACCTTTCTTATCTTCTTCCCAACGTCTCTTCTGATCTTCCTCTGGTCCCATTTCACAATCAGCACCTGGATGCTCGCAGTTTCCGTTTTCAGTATCGAGGTCATCGTCAAGGTGATTGTCTCTCTTGCGATCTACTTCCTCTTTCTCTTTGATGCTTACCGAAGCACCTTTTGGGAACAACTCGACGACTGTGTCTATATCATTAGGTCGTTTGGAAACACAGTGGAGTTTGCTTTTGGGGTTGTCCTTTTCTTCAACGGGCTATGGATACTCATTTTCGAATCCGGAGGCGCGATTAGAGCTATCATGATGTGTATCCATGCATATTTTAATATTTACTGTGAGGCGACTGCCGGTTGGAGTATTTTTATGAAAAGGAGAGCTGCTGTTAACAAGATTAATTCCCTACCAGAAGCTGATACAGAACAATTGCGGAGGTTGGATGACGTTTGTGCGATCTGCTACCAGGAAATGCAAAGCGCGAAGATTACCAAATGCAAACACTTTTTCCATGGAGTTTGTCTAAGAAAGTGGCTTTATGTGCAGGATAGGTGTCCTCTTTGTCATGATATTTTATATAAGGTTGAGAATGCGCAAAATAATGCGCCATCGCCGGATATGAGGAGGAATGAGGAAGCTGCTGTTCCGCTTGCGAGAGCAGAAGTGCAACCGACTCCAGTCAATTCGGATTTGCCTAATCAAGCTCAGGAAAGTGGACATTTGATGGAGAATAGGTGAAAGCGAACGAGAATTTTGCTACATTGTGATATAAATTATACAATAAACTGTTAAAAACGTTGTTGAATATGGTTGGGACATTCAACAAATTCGAGAGAGGTATATATGTTTGTATTCTGTGGGGACCGGTTATTGCAATTACATATTTGTGAAACTTTTATCTTTCACAATTGCACAATTCTTCTATAATTATTTTAATTTGCTTGTTCATTTTTAAATGCTACTACTTCCAAAAACTTTTATTTTATATTATTAAATTTTAGATGTTTGAAATTAAAACTTTCCTTACTTCGGAATTTACAGAATTGAAATCCGAAGTTGTGTACCTCTCCGATACAGGGAATTCAACTCTTAAGACTTTTTTTCATTGAGCATCCGCTCTTTTTGATTATCATTATTCATTCCTTCTATTGTTGAATTTCTTGGGCGATTATTTATTCGAGATTCTGGAACGAGGATCATAGCTGGACTTAATTATTTATTTGCACTTCATTTTTGCTCATAACGCACCGATCGAGGAAAACTTCTAACATAATTGTAACTTTTAAGGCGATGAAACCTAAGGGATTTTGTAAATAAGGTCCAATGAATCGAAAGCGCGGATTTTTGTTTAGAAGATTTTTTCTTCGTTGATTGTACATTTTTTAGGGTACCATTTTATCGATTTAAATTTTACCTGAATTGCCACTTAATTCCTTATTTTGATATATTAACTGTTTCTAACAAGAAGCCAGCCTTCCAAACATGCTGACCGTTCTTTAATTTCTGATTCTTCACAAGT
Source organism: Synergus japonicus (assembly GCA_900474275.1). Classification (NCBI taxonomy): domain Eukaryota; kingdom Metazoa; phylum Arthropoda; class Insecta; order Hymenoptera; family Cynipidae; genus Synergus; species Synergus japonicus. The sequence continues at coordinate 10,303 of UCOH01000079.1, forward strand.
GTGCAATTACGAGTTTTTTCTAACGCATCAAGATATTTAGGGTAATATTATAACAGACTAGTGTGATTGGTGAAAAGCTTACGTAAACGTATATGTTCGTAACAATATAAAAGCCGTTATTTTGATCAAATTTGGATATTTTCTGCCAGCATAATGCCGAGTGAAAATGTCATTTATCTTATAAGGCTTGTGACTTTAGTCGTGCGAAGTTTCACTTAAGTACATACGTCCTTTTCAATTCGTCGCATGAATAAATATGAAATGACGTACTTTTTGGTAGCTTTACCCATTTGTAATATTTAATTTTCTTCCAATGATCATAGCACTTAATTTTACTAGCAATTTGATTGTTTTAAGACCTTCATATTTCCGGTGGTGGAAATTAAATTCAATTTCTGACGTTATTTCGGTTAAGAATAATAAATATAAGATATTTATTTTGCGCTTTTTCATCACATCAATTCGCTTTGTACGTGCGATCTCATCAATAAGAAATTTTCGACTTATCATCTACAATAGTGTCTATTTATACTTTAAAAATCTCAGGCACTCAACTAAAATATAATTAATATATTGTATTTTGTTAAGAGAACTTTAAGAAAGTTCAATAAACGTTATATTTTATAAAATAAAGATTACGTTTTTTTATTGTATTTTTACTCGTGGCCATGATTCCTGAAAAGTTTTCGGAATTTTATTTAAAAGAACGATGCGCATTTTGTTAGTGCAAAATTGGCAGACTTCGAGGAATTGCATAAATTCATGGTAGAATTTTGATGATGTAATCAAGGCTTGATATTCGCGCTTTTCTTAACGAGCAGATTTCTGCTTGTTAAGATTCAATTCAATTCTGAAGACACCCAAGTTGATTTATGATGATTATAAAAAGATCACACAGTAACAATATAGCTTTCAAATTTAATCTTTTATTTAATTATTGTGATAAAATAATTAAAAGTTTTACTTAGTTCAAAAAATATGGTTTAAAAATAATTCTATTGATTTTTTAATATCAAATTTAAAAAGGAATGATTCTGCGACTTGAAGTCTTTTAGGATTTCTGAACCTCTTGTAAGAAGTAATCATTTTATTTTATTTTATTTTATTTTAGTATAATAAGTAATGTACTATTCTCTATTTTTATGAAAATGTATAGAATTAAATTATTTAAAAGAGCATGGATAGTTCACGTTTGTCTGGATTACTGCCGCTCAGTTCGATCATTTTCTCCTTCCTGCGACTCACGGTGTTTGATTTGAAAAGTTAACATCTCTCAGTCAGTTGCGCTTGTGTCTCCGTAGAGTGCGGTTCTTCTATTGAGTGTTTTCCTGTGTTTAACAACAAACATCTATTTACTACTTTCGATTTTTCAAGTGTCACGTGAGAGATATATAATAACCGGTAAGTTGAACATTTTTTAAGTCTTTAAATTGTTTTTTTTTTAAGTTAAAATTGTAAACGAGATAAATCGATAAATAAAAACATGATCAAAAACTAAATAATACAATAAAAACATAAATAAAATGCATTGTATAGTAAACATTTGAATATATTTTATAACTTGATTCGAATAAATTTTTTAAGTTTATATTGACCCAATTTGAATATTTAGCCACCTTTTGTATGAATTTTATCTAAACCTACTTATAAAATTTACAACAGATTTAAAAAATAGATTGAATAAATTTAGAGAAAAAATATTTTATAATTGAAGAGTATAAATAATGGTAATTAAAGGATGGTATTTTCCCATTTACAAATTAGATGTAAGGACATTTATTTTTCTTTCTCAGCATCCTTATGCAAATAAATGGGAGAGTGAATCATTGGCATGCGTCTGCATAAAGTTGCTATCATTTTGTTATAATGTGATTGGCACTTCTAAGATCGTTAGATGTTGTATAGCGTAAAATTGTTACTATACATATAGTATACACATAAAAAAATGCGCAAATCAGCTTGAAATTACACGATTGATGATTAGATTGAATTCCCTCAACATGAGTAAAATGTAATTCTTCCAAATTTGCAAGTTTCGAGTCGGTTTGGGTTTTCGAACTTCTGCTTATGAGTACATTTATTAAATTTACTCAACTCTACTTCTCAAAAGTGATAATAGCTCAATTTTTGTTTAATTCGAAAAAATAAAATTCTAATTTCTAGCTGACAATAACAAATAAAAGAATCCTTATCTGTTAGTGAAGCCACAAGATAACGTTATAATATAATCTCTTTCCAACTTGAAAAGACTTTAAAGCACTTATGTGCAATCTTATTAACATCGATGAATGATCTAGCTATAGTCTTTATCACCTGAAAGGTTTTCAAATATTTCAGTTTATCAAATGCTCTACAGAAATATTTCGGAAATCATTCATTATATTAATACCCATTTATATATTAATAAATCTTTCGTGGCTTTCTTCCCGCTTTTTCCGGGCTGTTTTTTTAACTTCGCCCTAAGGTTTCCGGTTATGACATTCGAATACGGAAGGTAATCAGTCGTTGGACTATTGCCAGAGTAATTAGAAGCAGAAAATGAAGGGTCTGAACGCCTTGGTTTCTTCATATATGAACATGAACACACGTGATTTCCGAGCTAGACGGAAAAAGACACTAATAATGCCTCAGTACTCTCAGTAGTCGACCTGCACTCAGCAAGAAGTCACTTAATTAAATTACATAAATTCGCGGATTAAATAAATCGTGATCATGGATCATTACGCAACTCGCATTGTTCCCCATTCCTATAAATTTAGAAGGGTTGTTGTACGCGTGGAATATTGGCCGCCATTATATCGTAAGAGATTTAATGTTTCAGAGACTCATTATGCAATAAACTTCTTCCGGACGAAGTGTTTTAGAGCCGTTTTATAGATATTAGAGTAGTTTATGTTTATGTTCTAGAGGTTCATGAAGGTGAAAATATTTTTGACTTGAAAGCGGTCCAAATCGAAAGTTTTCAAGTTTAAGTACCAAGATTTGTGATTTTCGCAAATATTTTCAAGTTAGATCCTTCGTAATTGCGAACCTATAGAGTAAAAACAAATAAAATGGATAATTAATTTAATTTCATCCATTTTTTGCTTCTTTCTTAACTCAATCTTAATCATTAGAAGTTTCAGCTTAGGAAACTTGTTAGACGAGAGTCAACTAATCTGTAGAGAAAATGTTACATAGAAGATGAGGGTTTACATTTATGTGGCGCGTAAGATATTACTTAACTGTTTTTTTTTTTTTTTTGAACATAAACTTTGAGAACTGTGGTTTTCTATTTTGCGGAAGCTATTTACGCGAGAAGATTACTGTACTCAGAATTATGCGCACGTGTGTACATAAGCGAGCACGCATGACGAGAAGTGTCGACGCATTAATATCTCCCATAATAATTTTACAAAATCTAGTCATTTATTCAAGGGAATATTGTAATATTTCATTGGATTAAAATTTCAATGTTTTTCTCCCTTAAATTAGAAAAGGAAATTTAAAACCTAAAAAATATGGCTTGGATATAAGGGAGCTGATAAAGGTCTTTTTCCGCCAGGAGAAAGTGAAGCTTCATCTTGAAGAGAAAGGACAACTTCTTAGGCAGCAATAAACCGTTGTTCTCTCTGTACAAGAATTATTTTTGACAACTTCAATGCGGTTGTACATTGAAGACTTTAACTGAGATTTTAAACCGGATTTTGTCGCACTCGAGCCAACGGCTGGTCCGAATTTAACTCGAGCAGTCTCGACAGATTATCTGATGTCTGCTTTTTTCTTCCCTTTTTATTACAAATTGCAAGAAATATACGTCTTTTGTTGACAAACTCGATTTTCAACGAAGACGTTAATGTCATGTTTACTGTGATTTTTACAAGTCGTAAATCCTTGCGAAAATCTAATTTTGAGAGAGAAAATTACAAGAGGACTATAAAATGTCAAGGTTGTCAGTTTTCATGACAGGAAATGCAAATATGCATATAGTGTTTTATTTTGTATTTATGAAGTTCCGTTTTGAAAGAAAAAATTCTCTCAGCAGTTAATAAAACACTTTGATCCCATAAATTACTTTTCAATTCTACTATGTGTTTTAATTACTCATTAAATCATATCTCCTAGCTTGAGTGAAAGATCAATGTACACAACTTATAAAGTCGTGAAACCAGTTTAATTTTTTTTATCCATTGAGGTATAAAAATTATAACGAGCACTTTCTGGTCTTTTCTTAAGGGTTTTATTTTATATGTTCTAATATAATAATTGTGCAAAATCTGTGTGAAGGTCTTAAGTCAAGGGATAATGAGCCAGTTAATTACGCGACGGGAAGTTGAATTATTGGTGAGGGGGAAAGAGGAGAAGATTAAGAGAAGGTGCAGCAATTACTTTGTCTCTGAGTTCAAATCGCTCAAGAAGTTTCGTTGCTACTTTTTTTGCGAGTATTAATGTCGATCCCGTCGTTAAGATTACGGGACTTCCCATTTTCTCACGGTTTTGTAAACAATCCGTTACATTTCCGGAATGTCAAAATTTTCCTTATACAGATAGAAAAATATTTTTATATAATTTTGAGATAAGAATGGAGATTCTTCTTTAGTTTAGATGAAAAATTTTTTTTTTTAAATATCGCTTTTTCTTAAGTAGAGTAAAATTTCTAAATTGTGTCAAGACATGTGAATATCCCATGGGATCGTATTTCAAAGGAGTATATTTATCACGACTTTCCACTGTTGATGCGTAAGTCTCACGAATGAGAGAGTCAATTACATGCTGGATTACGCAATACACACTTGAATGACTCGTGGCGGAATTGCGTCGTGAAGGTACTTAATTCTTATATTGTCAGAGTCCTTTAGACAATAATCGTCGATATAACTTAATGACACATATACCATTTGAATTTTCTATCTCGGTCTAGAAATCTAAAACTGATTAATTATAAATCATGATAATAAGAAGGAAACTTTATTCTTCTTTATAATTACATGATTATATATATGATTGGATTCCATTGTATTGTTTTTTATGTCTTTTAAGTACAATATATTTCCCGTGTGTAAAAATGTGTTAATTATTTTGAAATCAGATAGTTCGCAGTTCGTGTATTCCACTTTTTAGAGCCTTTCTCATCTACGAGTCTTTCAACATCTATAGCTTGCATGTATCTTATATATATGTACTTTTAAAATCCGATTAGGAAATTCCAAAAGAAATTAGAAATAATAGAAGGGTCTTCATATTGATTTTCAGTTATTTTTCTACCTTTTGTGAAATTATTTGCATGAAAATGTGCTAGAAGGGAATCAGTATTTGCACTTTCACAATACAAGGACACAAGTAATATCTTTATGCTATGTACTTTCATCTTCATGTCACCCAAGTGCAAACACACTTATCTAGCTTATGATCTTCTGCAGCTTTATGATGTTCAAAACAATGGTGTACAAATAGATATAGAAGTTTTTTCTTGAATTTTCGTTCCCAGAAGAAAAATGCTTGAAATCTGAAATTAAAATGATCTTTTTTTTAAATATGAGTAGGTATTGAAAATATTAAGAAGAGAGTAAACCCCAATTTTTAAAGAAAATTTCCATATTTTCAAGTTTATGGTTTTGTAATTTGACTACAAAGTCAGTTTCAGTCTTTGATTCCCATCAAAGTTCCTTTTAGGTATATAGATATAGATATATGTATGTATACTCAGACGCATTTACATAGTTTCTTTACTCTGTTATTATGCTTCCAGCAATGTGTCAAGAAAAATATACCCTCTCAAAACTGCTTTCAAGATGATTGAGTGGTCAATTCAGATTTCAAATTGCAGAAAATTGCAGTTGCACAATTTTCTACATTTTCTCACTAGGAAATTCTTTTCTTTCCTTATTTTGAACTTCGAATTCCATTAGAAATAAAATCTAGAATTTGATAAATTCCTTTTATCACATTGATTTTATTTGATAGCCACTTCCTACTCGAAGCAATTTTTCTTCATTTCCGAGCCATATTTAGAACTTGAAACCCCATTTTTAGTCTCCTATAATAGATTTATCGAATCACTTATGACGTAAAAGACTCCCTTTATCGACAGCCATTGAAAAGCAGAATTTGAGGTGGGCGTAGTCGCAGTTGGCAAATGATTGCCAGAAGAAAAACAAAATTATTCGAATCTTAAGGTCGATGACAGATCAGGAATTTATACGTTTAGGTGTCTTTGATTCCCTTCTAAATAATTCATTAAAATAGATTAAATAAATTTGTTCTTCTTATTTTTAATCATTAAATATGATGAATACGATGTGGTTCGAGGAAGAAACTATGTATCTTTATAAAAAGAGGGAAAAACATCCTGATATAGTTTCTCATCGAAGGACAAAATATTCCGATTTGCCAGCTATTAAAAAATTAATTCGAATGAAGACTTTTGAAATGTTTGGAAATGTCAATTGTACTCAAATAATGTAAGTTTTAATTTTAAATGTAGCTTCAATTGGACTAAGCTTTTTTTTAAAAATAAAAGGTTGTATTTTTAAAATTCTTATAATTTTTAGCGAAGGAGCTTGTCTTTCTTTGGTACAGTTAAACGAAAACGAGGAAATAGTATCACATGTCAGTCTTTATAATTATCCAAATGTCCCTTCAATTCCACGAAACGACTGGATGTGTTGGATAATTAGGCATTATGGGTAAAGCTTTTTATTATAAATTTATCTGTTTAACGAATAAATCAAAGTGTTTGTCTAATAAATAATATTTCATTTTTCATCGTGAAAAGATTAGACAATGTTTCATCAGGAAATGTCTTGTTTATTCACTTTCTTGTCTGGGATACTCGATACACAGGCGAATTTTTTCCTAAATTATTAAATGCTATTTTTTCCATGACTTCTTTTTGTCTTCATGTGATCCTAGTACATCCACCTCTGGTGGTTCCAGGTGATTTAAAAAATCTACATTCAATTTTCGATGACTCTATTGACTAAAGTTACAATTTTCGCTTTAATTTATTATAAAATTAGTGGAAGTAATAGAGGAATGCATGAGAAGAGTTGTACCAAAATGGGAACAAGATACTTATAAAGTTCAGGCTCTTTATATTTCTATTCGACGCCTGAACAATCCAAAAGTAACACTTCGTTTGGCAGTGTGAGAAAATTCGAATTTTTATCTTATTTTCTTCTCCTTCATTTGAGCTTTGAAAAATAATTTTCGCTCCATTTATTGAAAATGTGTAATAGGGAAGAGGATAATGATGATATCGTCCGAATAATTGATGCAGAAACGAAAATATTAAAAGAAGTTTATGGAGAATATTATATTAGCGAGATGATGAGATATCCAGATGGTCAAAGGAAAATAATTGTTTCTGAATCTGAAGGAATCGTAACAGGCGTAATGTGCATTACTAAAGTTATTGATCTTAATTTACTGAATGAGGTTTTTGAGCTTGGACCTTATAATGGATTGAGGAAGTGCGATGGAAGTGAGATTAAAAATCAGGGTCACATTAATGAACTGAAAAGTGACTCTGCTGATTTTCAAAGACCTAAAGGGACTCGAAATATTTCAAGGTGGACATTAGAAACATATATTTAAGTAATTTTTTATTTAAAAAATCGAGTAAAAATTGCTTAATTTTCTATAGATCAGAAATTGGTCCCATTACTGAGGAAGGTAAAGAAGTAATAATTATCTTATTTACTAATGAATTACCGGTTTTAAAATCTGAATGACAATAATTTTACCTCAGGGAATGATTCTTTCTTCGTCTGTTCATGCCCTCATCAGAAATCACTCAAAAATGGGGGAATTTGTCCTGTTTGTTTCCCAGGCGTCACAATTTCTAAAGAGAATGAAAGTTTTGAGTCGCTTGAAGATAAATGCAAAGTTGAAAGGGAGGAAATAAAAGTAACAGAAAGTGTTATAAAAAATATAGAAGGAATTGGAGAAGAAGAAGAAATCTACAAAGTTGGTGTAGATGAAATGAAAAATAAAGAAGATATAACTGAGAAAGATGAAACAGAAGAGATTGTAGAAGAAATGGATGAAAATGAAGATTATGGATTAGAAGAAGATTTTGTAGAAGAAAAAGAAAGTAGAGATGACATTGAAATAGAAAAAGTAAAAAAAGGAGATGCTATTTTAACAGAACAAGTTAAAATACGAAAGGAAGAAAATGAAGAAAAAGAGAGTAAAAAAACTGGCCAGGTTGAAGAAGAAAGTTCAAAGTTGTTCTTCGAGAATATGAAGGTATCTCTCGATCTGTCCATAATTTTTTTTCTCCTCTTCGTTACTCGTTCTTATCCTTCCTTAATCGAAGGTCAAGAACTTGTCTGAAGCTGCATTTGCTTCCCCATTGATGTCGAATGATGAAAATCAGGACTCTAGCCTTAATCAACTTCTTGCACAATCGATTAATCTGGAGTCTAAAACAAAAATTGACATTCCAAGTAATTTGAACTTTAAAACCCAAAATAATTTAGTCTACACTATAATAAATGATTATTAAGCAAATTTTATATGGACAATTTTTTTATTATTCAATTTTGAGGTAGGACAGGGACAATTCCTGAGATTGAAGATTTGGAATTTTTGCTGGAAGAATTTAAAGCTTCAGATTTTTCAACTTCAACCTTGAAAGGAGAACCCAATGCTTTTATTTTAGAGGTTTTTAGCTTGCACAACGGTATGGATGAACAATGTAGTCAAGATTTTCTTCAATCAGCTTTTGAGTGTTTTCCTGATGCGGATTATTGTGCGATTCTTTTACCTTCGACTCATCATTTCTTTCCATTCATGGAAAATTTTGTGGTATAATAATCTCAAAAGATTAAGATTTTTCTCTCTAGTAGAGTCATTTGGTTTTAATTAAAACACTTTTCTTTTGCAAATTTAATTATATCGACTATGCAAACATGTTGGTAATTTATAATGAATGGAATGACTGTTTAACTCGAGCAGAGAGTGCCCTTGCGTTTCAACAAGGATTTTCCAATGGCCTTGTATCTCGTACATCGTGCAGTTTTCTTGGGTACATTTAAAACGAGAGAAGCTGTGCCTTACGATCTCGAAGCAAATTTGAAGCAATTTCTTTATGGAATATCTGGTAGAGAGTCTATTGTAGCAGATTGTCAGGAAGCAGTTTTAAAAGAAAATAGTGAAATGGAATGCTTCGTTTTCTTTTGTGAAGATATTTTAATCGGAGTTGCTGTATTAAGGTGATAAATTTCAATTAAAAAAGTCCTCTATATCAACATTAATATAAATATATAAGTTCAAGATACAGTTATACATTTTTTTATATATTGTTTCTTGAGAATTAATCTGATGTAATTACCTGAATTCTCACGATCAGATTTTGCTCAGTTTCGAGAGGGAAATCAACTTTCTGCGACGTCATTATCATATCGACGATTACGTATCGATTCAGAATGTTCCCATCGATGGGCACGGCCGACTGCTTCACTTTGTGATCATGCCAATATTCGCTATGTGTCATCGATTTTTCTATCGGGAAATCCTGAGACTCAGTGAGATGTCAATTTTGTATTATCGATTGTATGAGAGCAATGCCAGTGCTCTGGTGAGAATTTTTATTTTGCCTGTTTTCTCAGTTTATCAGCTATTTTTTTCATAAAAATAATTTGAAGACTCGAACACATTCCCTCGTGAATTGCCTGAACGTTATGATCCCTTTGGAGCCACGAATTAAAACTGAATTTATATTTCAACATTACTACGAAAAAAATGCGGAGCCTCCAATAAGTTGTCAAGAAGAACGATTTTCTCTTTTTCTAATGACTCCTCAGTTAGCAACAACCCCTAAACTAGATATAAATACAAAAATAGTAGTAGTTGGTGCTTCCGATTGTGGAATGGCTTTTATTGAATTTCTATCGCTAAGGTGAGAGCCTCATCCTCGTTTGCATAATTAATTGAAGAATTTTAAAGCTCCGCCCGCATTACAAATTTCGATGTTTATTTAGATCAAAACTGAATTCTGCAAATTTCACGAATCTTACTTTGATATCTACTAATGGTTTGCCCTATGAAAAGAAAAGAAGCTGCCTGGAAAAAAGATTCATTCCATTTAAGGGTCGTTATTGTCACGCTTACAGGCATATGAAAGCAGCCAGAGCCTGGTACAATGTTATCACTGGAACAGTAATTGATATCAATAGGTGATTTTATCTTTTACGTAGCTTTACACAGAGTTTTAAAATACATTATGTCTAATCGTATAGTATAAACAAAATAATAAATTATTTGTGGAATCCATCAGAAAAGAAAAATACGTAACAGTGGAGGGATTAGGGTTTGTGACTTACGATTATCTAATTTTGACGTGTGGCCTTCAATTTCAAAAACCAAGGCTTCCCAAAGAAAAAGAAGAGAATCGAGAGTAAGATATTTTTAATGTTTTATAAATTATACATAAAAATATTATAGTTATTTCAATTTTGATCATTAATATTGTAAGAAATTCTACGGAAAATACAACTCCCATAAATTGTTTGTCAATAAATGATGACACGGATGCTGCTACATGCATCAAGAAACTACAAAATTGGACTGCAAATTTTTCTATTAAAAGTGAGATCATCTAAAAAAATATTTATCTAAATATCTATATAAAAATTCTATTCAATACTAAATTTTAATGTAGGATTGATAGTCTTCTATGGATCTAATATCGAATGTTACTGCGTATTAAATGCTTTTCTCGAAATGGGAGTAAAAGGTTCCTGGATAACTTTAATCGAACCACTTGGAAATGAAAATCATGATACAATTTTTGACAATAATAGTGAGGTACTCTAATAGTACTTACTAATAATTACTTCTTTGCTAATAATAATTATTATTATTCCGAGTTTGCATCATTTTTAATGATAAGGAAACTAGAAATTGAATGTTTTATATTTTGTGAGTTATTATTGAAGATATAAAGTAATCAAATGAAGTATACAAGCTCAGGACAGTATATCTTAAGTAAGTAGATGCAGAGGGGTTTAGTCGGACAGTCAATTAGAAGTGATGGATTCGACATGCTGAATCAGTTTAATCAGAATCAAGAGAGGGCAATGTTCGCAGATTTCCTCCCTTCTTTGAATTGTACTGATTCTTCGTGACGAATGCACTGCTTGTAGTGCATCCGTCTAACCATAATCAACTGTACCTACTTACGACTTTAATTTATCATTTCATCTGAGTCACTAGTCTAATTATTGTAAGTTCTTATTCGTCCAGTTTAAACCAGAACCTCACATAAACCTTTTAGTTTTACTTACTGCTCATTTTCTAATATGTACAATTATTTAACCAATATTTAGTTAATAAAATCTATTTATATTTTTATATAATCCAAGGTGAATACTGCTGTGATGAACCAAATAGCTGAAAGTGGTGTGGAAATTCTTTCCGGGTGGAATTTGATCGATTGGGAATCCGACGATAATCCAAATGGGTACAAGGTTATTAAAAACTTGAAAATAGAATCAAAGTCAGAAACTAAAACAATACCTTGTGATATTCTCATGAGTTTTAGTGGAAAAAGAATTTGTATGAAAACTTTCATGGGTAAAAATTTTATAGATAATATTACAATTGTTAAAATAAAATATTAATAATTTGAAAATTGAACTGATAGCTTTTGCTCGAGCTGGACTAGTTTTTGATGGATTATTAGTGATCGATCCGAAATGGAGGACTAATGATCCTTTTATTTTTGCTGCTGGTACAGTAACGAAATATTCAAGAAAATATATGACAGATTCATCGATGAAATTCGAATATTTCAATTCTCTGGAAATCGGAGAAAGGGTCAGGATCTTCTGCATAAATTGATTACATATTCTTAATTTGAAAAACATATTCTAATTTGTTTATCTAATATGCAATATAGATTTAAAAATAATTTCTAAATTGAAATTGGTATTTAGTTGGCAAAGTATTTAAAGAGAAGAATCGAACCTCAGCACCTGCAAGAAGAAGAAATCTTTGTAAAGCCAAAGTCTAGGAAGCCACTTCCAAGATTTCAAGTTCCTAGGTGTACTTCTTGTATTCTTCCGGGTGAATTTTATTATCTCCATGTTCAAAAACCTGGAGGAAAAGTAGAACAAGAAGAGGCCAACTCTGAAAATACTTATGTTAGTACGATTAAAAGAATAATATCTATAAAAAACAGACAAATTATAAAGTTGCTGAGACATAATCATTAATTTTTAATTTGAGAATTTTAATGATGGGGATTAATTTTTTCTAGAGCGACGTATGTATAACAGGAAGTTGCACTTCCGATATTGGTTATTTCAGAATTGAAATAAATCCTTATGGTTTCATTGAATCAATTACTTGCTTTAGTAAAAAGGTACATTTTTGATAAAGATTTTAATATCTTAATTTATATTTAATGTAATTATATTTAATTCTAGAGTTTCGAGTTTCAAAATTTGATATCCTTATACGGAAAACACGAATCTTTGTTGAACGATCTAATAACTCAATTTCAAGTACGTTACTGTTTTTTCTAAACTAAAAATTCCCGATTTTTTACAATTCTTATTCAAGTTTTTAAGAACTCTTGAAAAAGATGAAGTTGTTTTATACATTCATCGTTTCATGCTTCACTGGCACGGAAAGAAACTATATTTCATTTTGCTAACTCTGCTTTTTAAATACTGAAATTTGGATGCAAATAATAGTTTTAGACCGTTAAAGCAATAGGCTACCTTTATTTACAAAATAACTCATTATTTATTTTTAAAAAACTTTGAAATTTTGGAATTTTCTTTAGCTTTTCTAAATTGATTTCTTTTTCGCTTGATACGTGATTTTTTTTTAAATATCGACTTGCAAGATTCGACTCATTTAAATTCTATTTTAGGTTCGCCTCATTCGAATTCTATTTCGAGAGGATGACTTTAAACATTCTTTTCAAAGTGTAACAAATCTCTTTAGTTTTAAGACCACTGTTTCTTAATGATTTTTATGATATTGTTATTCTATTATGAATCTAAAGTTATATTTCTAATCTTTGATAAATTATTTCACAACTGTTAAACCGCATAAAAAATGTTAATTGTTAATAATGTAGTAAAAAAAATACTTGAGTCTAATTTATTATAATTTCTCATGATTTAGAATTCGCTCATAGTTGATTTTTATTCCTACTTTCGTGAGCCGTGGGCCATTGCCCTTTTCTCTGACAAATTTGATTGCTTCCAAGTTGAAAACCGAGCTATTTTACTATCAAAAGTAAGCAAATGATTTCTTCAATTTTTTTATGAAAGTATAAAATAAAAAAACTCTAGATTTTAGTTTAATAAACAAATTTTTGGATAATGATAGCTTTCGAGTGGTGAGTCTTTGGTGGATGATATCATAAAAGCTCTGATCAAGTCTAACTGGAATGAAGTGAGTTTAATAAAAAAACTTTAAAGAATAAATTCATTTTAAAAAATTAAACAAAACAAAATTAAATCATGCAGATTTCTGAGGACGACAGAGAGAAAATTGAATCTAAATTCATAGGATCAATTTATCAAGAGGAGATTGAAAAAAGCTTGATGGATTTTTTGCAATATTTTGAAGACGAACTTCCAATGTATTGTACTCCTCGAAGAGTGAGAGAAATTTTGAGCAATTTTCAAGACAGTCCGTTATTCACTTCACAGTAAAATCTTTGGTAAAAGATAAAGTGTATAGAAACTATTTAAAAATAATTTCGTGAAATTTTGAGAAATTTGTTGAAACAGTTAATTAAATAAAAGTTTTCTGCCTCTGATGTATAATATGAGGAAAGAATATAAATAATAAAATGACCTAGTAAAGAAAGGAAAAAGTAAAAGTTGAATAGATTATTTGGAAAAATGTTAGATATGTACAACATTAGGTCCACGATTATGCTCCTGAGAACTTGGGAGATCACGTTTAAAGCGTGGGTCGTGCGACGATTTGCAATCGGTCGCTTTAGAGGCCGTTGGTATAAAATCAGAATCTTGCACCATGTAAACTTGACCTAAAGATCCAATCTCAGAACGGAACCCGTTCCAGGAGGAAATCCCAGCGAGAACTCGTCGAAGCGAAAAACGATGCCTACCATTGTACCTCTTCTCCTCGAGCATTGTTTTATAGATTCAATGCTACACTTCCTGCATCAAGGCAATCTCAATGAATTTCCCTCCACAAAAGTGGAACAAGGAATTCCTTCAAATTTACATTTTTATGATCCATATAACGGGGCATAAAATTAATTCATCTCCTTGAATTTTGTAGATTACAGAGTTCAGAAATTACTTACTTTTTTTTATTTCAAGGATTTTTCAAACTCAAAAGCTACCGAACTAAATTTCTTTAAAATTTGTTTTTAAAGTTGCTGAATTCTGAATAAATTATAAGTTTAACTCTAGCTTCAAAAAAAGTTTCAAGGCATAGAATGGATTTTAAAGAAACAATTGTCTTCAGAAAGTTCATTTACCCCGTTAATACTAAGTGAGCCGGAAGAGATAGATAAAAGGAAGAAAAGATGATTCAAAACACATATTTTTTGATAAGATCGGTCTTTTTGTCGAAATAATCTCATATTTATATAATTTGCGGAATTTGACTTTCCAATTAAAAATTGAATTTATTTACTTTCATCTAAAATGGCTTTCAAGGAAAAACTAAAAAATGTGTAATATTTGTTCTCGTATAGTTTATATAGAAATTCATTATAATAATTCACTTGAGACTATTTTTGTTTACTATTTCATATGAGTCTTTGAAAACTACGTCACTGTGTTTGCCGACGCTGTGTTTTTTTTGAATCACTTCCAAAATCGCTGAAGACGTTTAGGTCAATGTCGATCTAATATTATCGAATTGCTTCTGATTTTGAATTCCTGTGATTAATCTGGAATTATGATGAAATGGATTCAGAATAAAAAAGTATTCAAGTTCATTCTGTTATTTTAAGAAAAATTCAACAGAAGAAAATATTTTTTAAATGTTCATTCAAGGTCTTCCTCAAGTCCAAACTTTTAAAATATTTTTTTTATTCTGTTTTGCAATGTATGGAGATTTAAAAAATATTTAAATAAATGTTCAAATTTTACTTTGGAACATTGAAACAAATAAGTGGAAAAGGAATGCACTGGAAATAAGAGTATTGAAAGATAAATATACTTAGTGAAACCAATCACCTACGTGGAAATTCCAGTCAGCTCTTTCATAATTAACATATCTAAGATCCCTCACCTTTGATTTGATTCGTAACCAGTCGTAACACTCTGTTAATATGTTAATCGATCGCAAAGAAAGGGAGGAATGACATTTCTTGCAAACAAGTGTGAACTAACAATGAATACAATTGTACAATGAGACCTGATCGAGGTTTATTCCAAAGAATGGTAACACATTAGCCTCGAGAAGACTGTCACTTCTGAATCAGGTCTTAAGCTGACGTGTATTCAGTGCCAAGATTGGACATTTCCTTCTAGGATGATCATTATACTTATTGTGAATTTCTATTTATAAACATAAAAATAAACTTCAAGCGTCTTTACAGTTTGTTTCACATACTATTTCTTCAATCTCTGAATTTATATTTTAAAAATTGACTGAAACTAATGATATAAAATGGAATTGCAAGAAATTAAACAATTCTAGATGGAAATGTTCAATATAGTAAAATTTAAGATTGGAAAGTTCAAAACAAAATACATACCTATTTAAATTTTACATTTTAAGACTGTTTACAATTTTTAACAGTAATTATGATCTTTTATTGCAGCAAATATGATGAAATCAATGCCTCCTCAACTTCCTCCTAGAGAACCAAAGGTGATTCGATTAACTGCGGACCAGGAAGCTGTTCTCCAAGAACAATTCAACAGATGGCCAAAAATTCCCATGCATGCTGATATAGTTTTATTGGCAGCAGAGACTGGACTTTCTGAAGAAGATGTTCATGTAAGCATCCAAGCATTTTAACTCTTCCTAAAAACTCAATAAGATAAAATTAAACTTTAATTTAAATTTTTTTCAGGACTGGTATACCTTGAGACTTTCGCAATTGAGGAAACAACAAGGCCTGGGTGGAAATTTTGGACTTAATTAACCCAAGAATTCAATCTTCAAACGACTTCGTTCTTTTCTTTGGCATTAAATCTTTCACTTTACAATTCTACAGATAAGATAGTCAAATTTAAATTAAAGAGATTTTCAAAAGATTTTTCATTCTTAGCATGTGCCTCGAGAAATGCAACGAAGAAGTGTATACAAATTATGTGCAATTATAAAAAAATACGTGTACCTACGAAACGTTAATATTTAGAATAGTTTATCGTCGAAACTTCATCACAATTATTAATTATTATACCTATTACATATATGTAAGTTCGCCAGATAAAAATATATATAAGTTAGTGCTTTTATTTTAAAATGTTGATACCAAAAATGCCTATTTAAAATATTTTTCGCATCTATTGGCGCATTCAGACTAGTGAAATATGTATAAAATGTGACTTTTTTCTTCACTTTGACACTGAATCATACATACATTGTTATTTTATTTGAATACTCATCTGATTGTTAACTCACAGTATTATTTAATTCAATTGTATGTAAATTAAACTTTTATTTTACATTTAGAAACAAATATTCTGATTTTTTACTTTAATTCTAATCAGCTAAAATTAAGGATATCAAATTATGATGTGAAGATGGAATCTCTTTTTGGGATTTGCGTAAAAATGAGAATTAACTGAGAAAACATCAATCAAAACGGAATTTATTTGTATAAAATCTATAGATAATGTAATAATAATTATAATTATTTCTTCTCGTCAAGAAATAACAAGAATAGGAATATTTACAATATTACCTAAAATATTTACAGTGATTGAAATTCAGAAATTCTACTTTGAACACAAGTAGGAATATTTACAGTGAATAAATTCAGAAATTCTACTTTATACTAGAATTTTTGCCAATAGCTTCAGTAAAGGATGAATATCCGTCTTGTAGAAGCAAGTCGCTTAATTCATTCTTTATTTTTGTCACGACTGGAGGCCCATGGTAAATAAAAGCCGTGTAAATTTGAAGTAAAGAGGCCCCAGCTTTTATTTTTTCATAGGCATCATTTCCGGAAAATATTCCTCCAACCCCAATAATGGGAATTGTACCTTTCGTTCTTCTGTACATATCCGCAATTATTTGGGTTGAAGATTGTGTCAAAGGCTTTCCACTTAGGCCGCCAACTTCGTCTTTATTTTTGCTTTTGAGATCCGATCTACTAATTGTCGTATTAGAAATCACTAGACCATCAACTTTTGATTTCTTTTGCTTTACAATATCAGCTATGTTCTGCCTTTCATCCTCCGACAAATCCGGAGCTAACTTGAGAAGCAAAGGAGGTTGTCTTTCTAAACTTTGCCTTGCTTCATTTAATTTGGTAAGCAAATCTTTCAAATTTTCTTTGCTTTGAAGATTTCTTAAACCTGGAGTATTTGGACTCGAAACGTTAATGACGAAGTAGTCAGCTACGTCGGAAAATTTATGCAGACCTTCGATATAATCTTGTGCTGCATCTTCCGATAATTTATTTTTTCCTAAATTGATACCTATGATTCCCGAAAAATTTGGATCACTCTTTACATCTTTTACTCGCCTGTAAACTGCTTCGTGACCTTCACTGTTAAATCCGTATCGGTTTATGACTGCAGTGTCTTCGAGCAGTCGGAAAACTCTGGGTTTCGGATTCCCTGGTTGTGGTTTCGGTGTAACCGAGCCTGAAATTAAAACGAATTTCGAAATTGAATGGACAACTTTAGGTCAAAGCTCAGGCACAGATATATTTTAAAAATACTTACCTATTTCTACAAAACTAAATCCTATTTTATGAAGTCCTTGAATAGCTTCGCCCTGTTTATCAAAACCGGCAGCCATCCCTACAGGATTTTTAAACTGTAAACCCCAAAGAGTCGTTTGCAGGGAAATAGGATCTTTCACCTTCTGAGCAGGAACAAAACCCCATTTTGCAGCCTTCAGAGCAAAGTTGTGAGCTACTTCAGGATCGAGAAGACGACCAAGAGGCATGGCTACTTGATTAAAAAAACTGTCATTGCCCTGATAAAGCAAGATACCACCAAACAATGCTGTGGCAGAAGTTGTGACAGTTACCAGTGATTTAATTTTATCCTTGTTACTCAAACGAGATGCCATTTTTGAGTCCTGTTCCTGTAATTAATGGAGCATTTTAATGAAGATGATAGAGCATTTCATTTCATATAATTATCACAGATATCTACTTAATATTATAATTATTAGCAAACATTACTATACCTGGTATTAGAGGTTATATATAGAAAAATAACATAGATAGATAAAAATAGATATTTTGTCAGAAGAGGACTATGATAAATTACCTGTGCTTTTTATGGATCAATAATTCGATGAAAACCGTTGATTAATTCAATAAATTTAATTGTTTTTATAAACAGCAAGATAAACAGTTCTAACTCCAAATGATCTCAAATTTGCGAAACAGTGTTGCCAACAGTTGCCAACGTTTTCAAAGTTGGCAGCATTGCTCCAGGTATCAAAAAGCGCGCGCTTATTTTAAATTAATGAATGATAATAGAAGCTTCTAGTTTTAAAAAATTTGAATTAATTGAATCAAAGAAATAATTAACTTTTTAAAATAAACTATTATTAATATAATACACTGCACAGTTCATAATAAGCTATAATATAATTTCTTTAAACTAAGAAAAATAATATTAAGTAAAAATAATAAATAACAAAACATTGATATGTAATAAAATTTACATGCACTTGAAATTGATTAGAGTATGTTTTAATTACCGAAAATTCATAGCTTCCTCTTCAGCTATTTTAAGAACCGACGCAATGGCTAAACTTCCTTAGACTGTATTTTTTTCTTTATTCTTCCTGCTCACCCTTTTGCTGTCTATTCAACTCTTATGATACAAAATTCAAAAGACAAGTGTATCATTATTGACAATAGAAAAGGGTGCACTCTTTCCACGTTCTTTGTTTCTCGTTCCGATGGGGTGCATAAAAAACTAGATCTAACTTTATCTATTCGTAATTTGAAAGGGTATTTTCTTTTTGTCCACTAATGTTACTCATATGTAGCATAAAATGAGAAATAATATTTCAGGTCATATTCTTTGTTTAAGAATATTTTATTTCATTGTTTGAATTCTTTATTTGATTCCCTAAGTCTAGATAATAACACTCTTAAAGGAGTTTTACATGTCTTCGAGTAACACACAACAGAATAATTTTATTGGATGTTATTAACAAATAGATAATATAAATAACACCAAATATGTATGTAGATGTATGAAATTGAAAATAATTACCAGCACCACAATTGCGAAGGAGAATCTTATTATAGAAAAAAGATTTTCGTTTTGCAGAGGCCATACTCCTGGAAGCCAAGTAGGAATCGCATAAATTGAATATTCGCGATCGAAATCCCTCAGGCGAACCTTTTCTTCTCTCATATTTTTCTATTTGATAAATTTATTCTTTATTAAATTGATTTCCTCGAAGCAGGATAATGTGAAATGTCGTCAATTTATCTTATGCATGAAATACGGAAATGAACCTCTAGATAATGATAAAAAATTGCAAATAATTTTGTATGGAAATAAACGTTTCCTATTATTTCCAGTTATTTTCAAATGAATTGTTAAGAAAGGTTTCGATATTATGTATAATACACCCACTGAATAATTGAAGGTATGATTATTATACGCGCATGGTCTTAAGAAAAGCTCCTCCTATCATTTCATTTCTTATTCTTTTGTTCTTACTTTTGTGAGTTTCTTCTTTTCTGTCATCAAAAATTTGGATGTTTTTCAAAGAAAAATAAAAAAAAATTCATTTATCTTTAAATTTCTTTTTGACTATTCGACTTTTCAATTTGAACCTTTTAAGTACTTTAATTTAGTTAATTTAAGTAAACAAACATATAAAAATAAAATATGAGAGAAGAAGAGGAATGGAGAAAAGACTTAGCCGAAGAATATTCAATTTATGCCATACCATCTTGGCTTCCTGGAGTGTGGCCATTACTACCTGACAATTGTTTTACTACATTTAGATTTTGCATTGCTGTTCTATTATTGGTAATTATTATAAAAATCACGCGTATTCATTTGCATATAATATAGTAATTGTTATGCTTTTAATTTCCATTATTCCAGTTTTCAACAATTCTAACTTTAAGTTCAGAATTAATTCAGGGTTGTGGAAATGCGAGACAGTTAACAGATCAATTAGTATTTTGTGCAGTGACTCTAAATTCGACAACAAAAACGATTTTCCTCCGAATTTTTCGAAAACAAGTTTCAAATAATTACAAGGAAGCAGAACACGATTGGTCAACAACTGAAGATAAGGAGTTGCTTGAAATAATGAAATCTCATAGAAGATTCAGTAGAAAAGTTTATTTTTTTGAAGCTGCTGTTCATTACATTTTACTTGCTATGTATATGATAGCGCCTAAATTATCCGAAGAGGAAAAAATTCTGCCTTTACAAACTGTTTGCTTGTACAGCAAAATTTCAGACATTGGATATCAGAGTGTCTACTTTTTACAATGTCTACAATCCCTCTACGTGTTTAATGGAAATGTGGGAACCGATTTCTTCTTCTTTGCAATTGTTATGCACATTTGTGGACAAGTGGAAATTCTTAGGATCAAACTTTCCAAAATTGCAAACAACGATTTCAATTTTCATGTGCAACATGAGGGAACATTTAGAGAAAGTGTGAACAGTTCGTGGCAAAGAAATACGAATGATGAGAAGGAGTGTTTAAGTTGCATGAAGTCTTTAATTCAAAGACATGTGAAACTCTTAAATTTAGCTAATGATATTCAGAATACTCTTTCGATAACTCTTCTTGTACAGCTCAGTACAAGCATCGTTATTATGTGTATTTTGGGTACGTATTATTTGATATTGAATTCATTTATTATTCATCCTCGCTGATTCATCTTGAATTCACCTAAAACGATAAGAACATTGAATTTTTCAGGATTACAAACCTTACTTTTCTTACAAGTAGGTGACACAATATCAGCAGGAAGGACAACAAGTGGATTTTTAATTGTAGCGTTAGGACTATTTCTATATTGTTTCATGGGAGACTATTTACAATTACAATTTGAAAAAATTTCAGAAGCAGCTTACTTTTGTAATTGGTATAATTTCTCGCACAGAATTAGCAGAAATATTATAAACATACAAATGAGGGCAAGTCGTTTTATCACTTTGAGTGCAGGAAAAATGTGTGATATGAATCTTGAGATGTTTACAACTGCTATGAAAACGGCTATGTCTTTCTTTTCAGTCATGCGAATTGTTTTTGAGAAGGCAGAAGGATAAATAAATAGTGTTTTTATATCAAAATATTGGTTTATAGATTTATGACATTTTACTTATAATTTATAATACAAAGCTAAGCAAGGAGTTGAAAAGGGCATGTCTTCGATTAACGCACAATTTTGAGCAATTTCCAAACATTTCTCTCTAATTTTCTATGAAATGCTCTTGAATGTCCATTTTTCTGCAGGTTTCTACAGTTCTGATTATAGGTACCGAGGTATATTTCAGTATCATGTACCACTGTGGAGAATTGAGGCAGGCGGCAGATCACTTTCTCTTCTGGACTGTGACAGTGATAGCAACAATTAAAACAATCCTACTTCGCTTTTATCGAACTAAGCTGTTAAATAATTGCAATTCTGCTCGAAATGATTGGTTAAATGAAGATGACCCAGATACCCTGGCAGTTATGGTACATCATGCTAAAGTCAGCAGAATTGTTTTCATCTTCCAAGCTGTATTTAGTTACTTCACTCTTGTGATGTATGTAATTGCCCCCATGGCTAGTAATATAGAAGAGGAACAAGGTTTGCCTTTGCAAACAGTATGTGTTTTTAGAAATATGTCGACTGTAGAATATCAAGGTGTTTACCTCCTTCAAGCTGTTCAACAATTGTACATTGTCAATGGGAATATTGGAACGGACTATTTCTTCTTTGCTATGATCATGCATGTTTGTGGACAGATGAAAATTCTTAGTTTGCGATTTCATCAATTTGGTAGCAGAGAGGCAAAATATAATGAGAAAGTGAATAATTTTCTTGATGAATCGAGAACACATGACGTGACATTTGACGAAAAACATGATAGGGAATGCTTTAGGAAAATAAGGATTCTTATCAATAGACATTGTGAACTTATTGGTCTGGCTGACGATTTGAAAGAAAGTCTTACGTACATATTGCTTGTGCAATTTACTATGGATATTATCATGATGTGCCTCACAGGTAAGTCTGTTCTGTTTCTTTTTTTGATAATTTAAAAATTGATTCATAATTTCTCTAATTATTTCAGGGTTGCTGACGTTAATTTATCTACAACAAGGGGACACAGTCACAGCAGGAAGGACAATATGTGGATTTTCAATCGTAGTAATGAGTCTTTTTATATACTGTTATATTGGTGACTATTTACAGTTCAGATTCGAAAAAACAGCGGAAGCTATCTACAGTTGTTTTTGGTATAATTGCTCACCCAAAGTAAGCAGAAATATTATCCACATTCAAACACGTGGGAGGCGTCTGATGAATCTCACTGCAGGAAAATTTTGTAATATCAATCTCGAAATGTTTAAAACGGCTATGAAAACTGCTATGAGCTTTTTCTCAGTAATGAGAATTCTACTCAGTAAAAATGATGTATTGGAAATGGAACTGAACTACTAAAAATAAGACACTGTAAACTCTTATGTCATAATTTTTTTTTATTGTTACACCGTGAAATTTATTTAGGAAAATATTCTGATTTGTGAATAAAAAATAATGGAACAAATACTAAAAAATCTTTTAAAACACTTCTCGAAGTTCAAAGCTCACTCTTTTCTTTATTACTCGTCATTTTTCGATATATTATTGTGCGCATACACATTGCGCTTAGGTGCATTTGATATGCAACCAACCGAGCGAAATAAATTACAGGGAAGAGCGGATATTATGAATAAAAAAAAGTTTCGTTAGGGTGTAGCAGAAAATAGATACTCTATGGAGAAGTTTATAAATAATGATATGTGCGCATTAAGATTATTTAGGGAAAAGGCGCAGTTGAGATGTTTTCCTGTCAACCATGGAGAGCACCGAGCCTGTTTGGAACAAAGACTCATCCTATGGAATAAAACCTTATAAGTGGATTAGTTGGCCTCTTGGAATATGGCCATTTGAATGTGAAAGTATTTTCTCAATTTTTCGCATGATTATTGCTGTGATAACTCAGGTTTGAAATTTAAAACCACACTAATTTATAATTTGAAAAGAAGATATATTAAGTAAGTGAAAAGATGATTAGTGCTAGTCAAGAATTTTCAGTGACCGTTAAAAAAATCATAATTTATTGTTTTAAAGTTTCAAATATTAATATACTTTGAATGTAAGTTGCTTGACGTTTTTGATTTATCACATAATAAACTTTATGAATTCCTTCTTGTAATTCGTAAAATTTAACTCTATTTCATTCTATCTGTTTTAATTCTGAGTATTTTAATGCGAGTGATTTGTAATGTTATCAAATATTTACTATTCCATTTTTTTATCTTTATTCGCATAGAAAAAAGGAATAAATGAAAATGCGATAAACCGAAATCAGACTTCCACAGTTTCAACTTTAAATATTTTTTTCTAATTAACAGAGAAGATTATAAATTTTATAAATATGTGTTTTGTATACAATTTCAATGAATCTCATCAATAATTATATTTTTTTCAGATTACTTTGCTGGTCAGTTTATTAGTCGAAATATGTCAAGATTGCAGTACAGTGGAACTGAAGATCGACTATATTGGAAATATATCATGCGTTGTAATGTGCCTGATAAAAATAGTCATGATTAGAATTCATCGCGGAAAAATGTACCATATTATATCTTCAGCAATTAAGGATTGGGTCCCCAACAAAAATACAAATTCATATGAAATAATGAGATCTTACGCTCATACAGGCAGATCTGTCTTCATTGGGCAAATGGCTTTCGCATGCTTTGCCACTTCGACCATGATTACTACAAATCTGCCACTTTTATTGGCTGATTCGTCAAAATTTGAAAATATCAGCCTGCCTCAAAATCCACTTCCATTGCCAATGAATTGTTTTTATAAAAATATGTCTCTGACAATTAACGCTTGGGTCTATGCACTCCAAAGTGTTCAGCTTATATATACTACAATTGGAAATTGTGGTACTGATGTTTTCTTCTTTGGAATTGCGATGCATGTCTGTGGACAAATAGAAATTTTGAGAAACGACTTGACTGAATTTGGGACAATTGGTGATGGAATTCTACTTCGTAAAAATCTTCACATCCTAATCAGGAGACATGAGCATCTTATTAATATCTCTCAACAACTTGAGGATTCTTTCAATGGAATTCTTATGGTCCAGCTTTTTTTTAACTCATTGATTATCGTCGTCTTAGGTTCTCATTAAATTATATGATTTTTATCCTAATTAATTTAAGAAAAGGACTGTTAAAAACTTGTATTTATACTTCTATTAATTTTACAGGAGTCCAGATAATTCTTGCTATAAAAGTAGGCAACTCTTTATTGCTTCCAAGATTCGTAGTGGCTTTCATCGTTTTGATGGTCCAGCTTTTTCTCTATTGTTATGGAGGAGATTATTTATCAACGTTAAACGAAATTTTGGTAGATGCGATTTACAAGAGTCCATGGTATAATCTTCCGAAAAATTTAGAGAAAGATTTACTTTTCATGATGATGAGAGCCAGAGTGAAATTTTACATTACTGCTGGAAAATTTTATAGTATGGACATTGAAAATTTCAAAAATATTTTTAAGGCTTCTATGTCTTATATTTCTGTGTTAATGGTAATGTTAAAATTAGACGAATAACCTAGGGTAAGAAAAATATTTCCCCTTTGGTTAGCTATTCATTATGTTTTTACAATTTTCTGCTTTGTTGGAAATAAGAGTTCAATGTCGAAAATTATAATCAACAGTGAGATTATAAGCATATAATAAAATGAAGCTAAGAAAAATGAGGAAACCATGGAAATTTGAAACTGAATTTCCTTGGATATATGTATTTTTTGTTTTGTTTTAATTAAGTTAAATGGATTTTTACACTCAACAATTTTGAGCCAAATAACGCGAAATACAGAGAAAATTATAATAAACATAATTATTGGTCTCAGAAAGATCTACAAATTTTCTCTTGACCATTTTTTTCTGATATTTAAATTTGGATTTATGTTAAGTTATGCTACAAACCATGAATGAAGTATTTCTTCTTAAACTTCAATTCACATAGACTCACGATAATGGCAGGAAATGTACTATGTAGGGACAAATAAGTTCTTCGAAAATGAACAACCCTTCATTCCAGCTTCTTTCGATCGAATGTAATAACAGGTCTGGAACTTTTTTTCTTAGAAATTATTCTTAAGAAGAGACACTGAGAAATTTGACCTCAAGTTGGATCGAAAATTGTTTCTCTTCGATAATAGGTAGTAGTTAGGGGTGGATCACATAAATAAAAATACAGAAACAAGAGTCTATAGAGTCTGCGCAATTCATTGCAATTCAGTTCACTCTGACGAGTACTTCGAGCAGAGGATAGTAGAATCTCTTCTGAAAGAGCATGACAAAATTAAAGTTCATTCAGCCTTTGAACATTTTGAAATATGTAGCTTGGCCAATGGGCATTTGGCCTTTGAGTGACGATTTATTTTCCAAATTTCGGACATCCATAACCATTTTTATGCAGGTGTTGAAACACAATCTTACTAATTATTATATAATGTTCCTGTACCTATTATTTGATTTCACCTTTGTCTTTATCTTAATTCATTTCTTCAGATTAGTGTCTTCATATGTATAACAATAGAGCAAACTCTAGGATGTTTCAATTCGGAAGAAGTGATAGACATGATTGAGTTACAAAAATTTGGACTGCTAGCATCACTAAAAGTGATTTTGGTTCGTTTTCATTACAAGGATATGACTCAAATCATCTTTTCAGCCATTGAAGATTGGTTCTCACCGAAAAACCCAAAATGTCTTGAAATTATGAGATCCTACGCAAATCTTGGAAATTTGATTTTTTATTGTCAATTTATGGCTATTTTTAGTGCGATGTATTTTTTAATACTTGATAATTGGCCTTCCCTTATGCCAGCTGAAGATAAAAATTGGCTCAACAATTCAGATGCCATATTACTTCACAGAATGTTTCCTCTGAAGACGAAATGTCTTTTTAAGAATGTATCGCCAACGACATACATTTTCATTTATATCCTGCAATTGCTTCAAGTCTTATCAATACCTTTCGGAAATGCTGGCATTGATATTTTATTCTTCAGCTTGGCAATGCACGTCTCTGGTCAGCTGGAAATTTTGAATCAAGAAATGTCTGTTGTTGTTAGAGAAGATGATTTGAAAATTACAAAATTGAAAATGGTTGCTCTGGGTCAAAGATACCAACATTTGTTGGAAGATGCTAGAAGTTTAGAGAGGATCTTCAGCTCAATAATTCTGATACAATTGATGGTTAACGTATCTGGAATTTCTTTATTTGGTATGCAGTTTAAAAATATATGTTAATTTTAATTCGATATCTCACTACTTGAAAAAAAAAAAAGATAGCAAAGGATAGAAATTTTGAAATAAGAATATGGAGAATAAGGATAGATAAAAATTGAATAATAATACTAAAAATTTTCTTTTTAAAAGTATTATATCATCAGTTAGAGATTTGATATTTTTTAATTACTAATTTTTAAATTGACATATTAATTTTAAATTTTCAGGGATACAGGCGATTATAGATATCCAGAACAAGGGTATATTAGCTGGGCTGTATCCATTTTCTGCTGTGGAAATTCTGATGATGCAACTATTCTTGTATTGTTACGCAGGTGACTTGTTGTCTGCGAAGTTAACAATGTTTTCATTTGCAAATTATCAAAGTTGCTGGTACAATTTGCCAAACAATCTCGCAAAAGATGTATATTTTATTATGATAATGGCTGCACAACCGTATAAATTAACTGCAGGGAATTTCATGATTATGAATTTAACAACTTTTGGCCGCCTTGTTAAAGCCACAGTTTCTTATTTTTCGGTATTGAGATTAATGCTGAATACATAAGAAAACATATTCCAGTTATTTATGTAGTAAATATGTACACATTTTTTTAAATTGATTTACTTTATGTGATTTAAGCTATGTGATTGATTTAACTTTAAAAAATTTTAATTTAGAATATTGATGATGTTGTTTGTTAGAAATATTTCGAGAAACAAATTTTGAAGGTAGACTTTTTAATCTACTTTATAAATAATTCTTTAACTTGAAAACATTGCATTAAATCTGTAATGAGAATAATTTTAATTGAAAGTATCTATACTATTATTTCTAAAAAAAAATAAATTAATATATTACTTTGTATATTGTAATTATCCAATAGTTAAATTCTTTAAAAACTCATATAAATCAAAGACTGACAATTATAATTTACAAATTATTATAAATGAGTAAAACTATTTTTACTTTGAACGACTGAAATCTTATTTCCTGACGTCTGTCACACTTATGGATTAATTTACAGAGAAAGTTGCTATTCTCCGAAATATGTGTAATAATTGTTACTTAATACTTTCTTCCAAATTTACGTCAGACAATCAGCAATTAAGAAAGTAAATTTTTGTAATTTTTGAAGTTCATCACAGGAAGGAAAAAGGCTACTGGCGAATGTGATCTTTAAAATATCGTATGTCTTTTGATCGATAATAACATGCATGGAACCTTTTCGGATAAATTATTCCCATAAAGGGGTATTAAGAAAAGGTGAAGTTTTCCTCCTACTTCGATCGACAGTTATAATTTAGTATGTAGCTATCCAAAGGGTACATAACATTAATAAACATATTACAAAGAGACTCTGTCTATAGAACTTGCGTAGTTCAGTTGAATTCAGAGTCTCATTGAGAATTCTTTTTACAAGCAACTAAGATCTTTGCTAAAAAAGTATAGAAAGTGTCACTATGACAAATATAAAGGACGCTAATCATCTAAAACATATTGAAAGAATAGCGTGGCTCATGGGAGTTTGGCCATTAACAAACGACTTGTTTTCTGTATTTCGGACATTTTTATACTTAATGATACAGGTATTATAGAAAAGATTAAGCAATCTTACGTAATTTCGAGTTTTTAGTATCGTCATCTAAGATAATTTTTGATCTTTGTGCATCCACATCTTCAGATTAGTTTAGTTACAAGTGTCTCAATAGAAATCAGCCAAGGACACGCCAGTCCTGAGGAAGCGATCACATATATCGAATTACAAAAATTTGGGACAGTATCTGCACTGAAAGTGCTTTTACTTCGATTTTATCGCAAACATTTGGCAGAAATTTTAAAGTCAGCTAAGGAAGAATGGTCTTCCACAGTGAAACCGAAATATCTTGGAATCATGAAAGGATATGAGGATTTCGGAAATACTGTTTTATATGTTCAAGCAGGTCTTAGTTTCGTTCAATTATTTTTTCTAATGTTGGCAAATATGCCAACCTTTACCCAAACTGCGAGGAACTACACGACGAACAATACTGACGATATTTTTGATGAAAGAGTGCTTCTTCTAAGAACCAAATGTTTGCTTGGGGATTACTCAACAACAATATACTTCTCGATTTATATTCTGCAGCTTCTTCAATGCTATTCGACGGCTTTAGGCAATATTGGAATAGACATTTTTTTCTTCAATGTGGTAATGCATATTTGTGGTCAATTGGAAATCTTATATCACGAAATATGTGACTACACACATGAGAATGATTTTCAGGCAACAAAAGTTAGCCTTGTTGCTCTCATTAAGAAACATCAACATTTGTTGAAAGAAGCTCAGAATTTAGAGAAGACCTTCAGCTTCGTTATTTTACTACAACTTCTAGTTAACATTACCGGAATATGCTCATTCGGTAAAATTGATTATTCTTATTATAGTATAATTTAGGTATAATGTTTGCAAATATTTCTATTATGATATGAATGTTAAATTTTTGTAATGATTTTACATATTTTTCAGGAATACAAGTGCTTATAGCGTTGCAAAATTCTGATTCAGCCTCAATACTAAAGGCATTCATTGCTGTAAAACTTCTAATGATGCAATTATTTTGGTACTGTTTTGCCGGTGACTTACTGTCTTCCAAGATATCACAGTTAAATTATGCAATTTATCAATTTTCGTGGTACGATGTGCAATACAATTTATCAATGGATGTTTATTTTATTTTGATGAGGACTGGATTACCATTCAGATTGACAGCAGGGAAGTTTATGGCTATGAATATGGACTCTTTCAGCAGAATTTTGAAAATTTCACTTTCCTACTTTTCAGTGCTAAGATTAATGTTAAATACGTAATTTAAATGTAGCAGTCCTCAACTTCAAGTGCAGAGATATGATTCAAAGAAAATTCAATTGAAATTTCGTTGTATATTAATAATAAAAAAACTTACACATATTTAAGGAATAATATTCCACGCTTGCTTCCCGTCACCATTTCCAATTCTGGAAGTCAATTCATCCACACAAGCCATCCGAATTCTTGCAGCTGTTGCAGGTGCATCGAGTTTAAAGCTTTCATTTAAATGCATCTCCTCACGAGCAGCTTTTATTGCTTCCTTAATAGCAAAAAATGCAGAAGACGCCAGAAACAGAGGCGGCTCACCAACAGCTTTTGACGAGTAAATAGCTCTAGGATTTGGTGCTCCCTTTAAGAGAGAAACATTGAATTCTTGAGGTATGTCTGAAAATCCAGGTATTTTATAAGCACCTGGCCCACGACTTAGAAGAGTTCCAGTTGAGGAATAAACAAGTTCTTCTAGAGTAAATAAACCATATCCCTGCATGAAAGCTCCTTCAATTTGTCCAATATCAATTGCAGGATTCAAACTCTCACCCAAATCTATGACAATATCAGTCCTTAAAACTTTATGATCACCAGTCAGACAATCTATCTCGACTTCTGTACAAGCAACTCCATACGTAAAGTAATTGAACAGAATACCAGAATTTGTTTCCAAAGAATATCCAACATCAGGTGTTCGATAAAATCCAGTAGCAGAAAGTTGTATTCTCTTCATATAAGCTTTTTGGATCCAATCTTCCCAAGTTCCCCCTGGAGTTTCATCTATTAGAGGCTGAATGCGTTTAATTATTTTATTACAGGCATCTACAACAGCCATTCCATAAATATCAGAACTAACACTCGAGCCAGTTGTAGTTGCGTTTGGAACCTTATCTGTCGAAGTTTCACCAACTGAAATTTTATTGGGATTGAGTTTGAGAATACGACTTGCCACTTGAATCATTTTAGTGTGCAATCCTTGGCCCATTTCGACTCCTCCGTGAGTAATCAAAACAGAACCATCGAGATAGACATTGACAAGTGCTCCACCTTGATTAAGAAATTGCTCTGTGAATGAGATTCCATGTTTTGATGATACTAAAGCCAAACCTTTCTTCTTGTATCTATTTGTTTGATTAAATTGATGAATCTGAGTTTTTCTTTTCTGATAGTCAGAAGAGCGAAGACATTCCTGCCAGCAACGTCCCAAGGTGCAATAATTAAGACATTGATTGTAATGTGTCAGATCCCCTTCTTTATAAAAGTTTAATTCCATCAGATCCATTACATCTCGTTCCAGAAATTCCGCAACATCTCGGATCATGTTTTCTGCAAGAAACATTCCCTGTGGTCCACCGAATCCACGGAAAGCAACGCTCGAAGGTAAATTCGTTTTACACAAGTATCCAGAAACGCTGGAGGCTGGAATTTTATACGCATTTTCGAAATGAAACATTCCTCGAAGCAAAATGGGACCAGACATGTCCAAGGTGCACCCAGCGTTGAGGAACATCTTCACCTGGGCCACTTTAATCAGGCCGGATTTATCAAAGCCAATTTTATATTTGTGAAGAAATGGATGTCGACCACCTGTCATCATCATGTCTTCTGGTCTGTCCAGCATACATCTTACAGGTTTTTGAAGTTTATAGGCAGCTAGAGCTACTGGTAAAGCAACCATTGCTGGTCTTGTGTCCTTTCCACCAAATCCACCTCCCAATCTTTGAACCCTGACAGTAACTTTATTTGATGGTAGATTAAGAAGTTGGGCAACTAACTGTTGCACATCTGCAGGATTTTGGGTAGAACAAAATATTTCC
The DNA here is from genome assembly GCA_900474275.1 of Synergus japonicus. NCBI lineage: Eukaryota > Metazoa > Arthropoda > Insecta > Hymenoptera > Cynipidae > Synergus > Synergus japonicus. Next base: position 41,595 of record UCOH01000079.1, read on the forward strand.
ATTTCATCTCCGTCTCGTGGATTAGCAACAGTCGCGTGCGTTTCCAAATAAAAGTGTTCTTGTCCTCCTGTTCGTACTTCTCCAGTGATAATGTGATCTACTTTTTTGAATTCTTCATCAGGGTTGCCAGAGACAATATGAATAGGACTGTCTGGAAAGAAGGATTCATGAGCGATTGCATCCTCAATAGTTATTATAGGCTGAAGAGACTCATATTCAACTTTAATCATTGTCGCAGCTCTCTGAGCTGTAATCTGATCCACTGCTACGATAGCAGCAATTGGTCGACCTTGACACGTTACGGTTTTTGATGCAAATATTGGTTCGTCACGTGATATGAGTTTATAGAAATTCTTGTCACTCTGAATGTCGTTAGAGTCTAAGAATATAATTACTCCTTCAAGAGCTAAGGCCTCAGAAGCATCTATTTTTAAGATATTAGCATGAGCATTGGTTGAAAGTACGAGAGCCAAATACAATTCATCCTTAAATTGTGGAATATCATCACAATATAAAGCTTCTCCAGTTGCTTGTTTAAAAGCACTTGCATGAACAATAGGTTTTCCAATCAAATCCCAGGAAGATTGATTTCCTGGTGCTACTTGGAAATATTGAGAACTGCTTGGTTCCTGGAATTCAAACTCATCAGGAATGGATTCCCAATCCTTTGAAATTAATTCTTCGAAGTTGGAAGGATTTTTATAAATACTTTGTTGTTTTGCTATGAATATGAAGGCTTTAAAGAATAAACTTAGGGTCAGTGATCTTCGATACAGAATCATTCCACCTGGAGCATCACCTGATAAGGGAAGTTCTTCTAAAAGATTTTGATAAACGTTTTCCAAAAATTTTTTGTTCCACTTTGCTCCAATCATCGCTTGGGTTGTTTTTCGTGCTAGAAGAGTAGTGGGACCCATGCCACCAAATGCTAATTCTGCTTCGGCTATAAGATTAGATTCTGGTTTAAATTTTAAAATTAGGGCCATGTTAACTATAGCAATGTCATCATCACGTCTTCTTGATTGTTTATAAGCCACGAAGTACTGATTCGAATTGGAAAAGGGTATTGCGACAGATAGGAGAATCTCATCAGGCAACACCAAAGTCTTCCTGTAGCCTACCATAAATTTGTTATCCATAGGAACAGTCCTGGAGCCAGAGTTTAAGCTTCTTAAATTTAATTTCACACCAGCTGCCATAAAAATTGGATTCAAATCAGATATTGGACTCGATGTTATTATATTGCCACCTAGAGATGCGACATTTCTAATCTGTAAACCAGCAAATCGCTTCAGCATCTTCACAATTGCAGAGAAGATTCTGGTTTTAGATTCGTGTTTTGCCCTTATTTGATATTTTAAGAGATCTTCCATCTCAGTTAAACTTATATTTGCTCCGATCTCTAATGCCTCATCATTTTCTACTATCTCACTCATTTCTTTAATTTTTATTGGATGAATTAACCGGGAGTAATGACAATTTTTGTACTTCATCTCTACCCCCACTTCAGTATTCCCTACAATGATTTTCGCTTCTGGATAACACTTCTTGAGAACCAATAATTCTTCCATAGTATTTGGTCTGTACCAAGTAACATTCTTCCCTTTGAAAATCAAATATTCTTCATCCAATGTTGTAGAGATCATCAATTTTGGTGGAAATATTGGTTCCTGAGATGGATCATAGGGTTGAAAACTGCTTGTCTCGAACAGTTCACTTGGCTCTGATGTAAAGGCTCTTTGACAACAATTTTCACCCTTTGCACACATTTTTTCTCCTTTATGAATATTATTAACATTTTTCCTAGACTGAAGCTTTTGTTCCCATTCCTCTGTAAATGTTTTGAATCCTTCTATTATGGGCCTGTATCCTGTACATCTGCACAAATTACCATCAAATGCAATTTTCAAGTCTTCCATTTTCGGCTTGGACATCGTTCTTAATAAAGCGTACATTGACATTACCATTCCAGGTGTACAGAATCCGCATTGAGATCCATGGGATTTTGCAATTCTTTCTTGAATTGGATGGAGTTTTGTTCTTGTACTGCCAATACCTTCAACTGTAGTGATTGCTAGTCCATGAACAGCACATACTGGCATTAAACATGCGTTTGCTGAAAAATGAATTGGCTTTTTCTCTATATGATCATACTTCGAAATCATAATAGTACAGGCGCCACACCCTCCCTCTGCACATCCTAATTTGGTACCAATTAGTCCTAATTTATTGCGAAGATAATAAAGTAATGTCCATTCCGGTTCCACTTTACTATCTCTTACCTCCACCCCATTTACATAAAATACAAGTATTTCACTAAATTCCTGAGGTTCTGATTCATTAATTTTTTCACTACCTTCGTTCTTATTCCCTTCTCCATTTTTTGTTGCATTTTTTTGGGACAATTGAATAAGCGTCTCCCTCATTTTCACGGAAAATCTATGCCTCTTGACATGAACTGGAAACTCCCTTTCGTTGAATCCAATTTATTATGTATATTGGATTAAAATGCTGGAAAAAGTATTTAATTAATGAATGACAGCAAAAATCTATGTAAACCCCCTCCCCCTCAGAATATATAATACACGGAAATAAATTATTTTATCTAAATTTTCCTGGACTGTCATCGACTTTTGGATAGGATAATTTTATAGAAAACGTTAATGAAATATTTTTAAGACTGTCCTATCTAAAATTTTAATTTTTTCCATATACTTATCTCAGAATGCTTAATATTTGAATAGCTCCCATAAATTATTCTATAAAATACAAACTATCATACGAAATGTAAAATTTGACTTACTGTTTTGTTGTCGCACTTTTTTAATGAGTTATAAATTATGTTAATTCTTGAATCTGGTAGTGTCAATCCTACACTACTCACAGAAGGAGAATGATGCATTTTGTTATGGAAGATCGAGATCAATATTTTACAAAAAATTCAAGAACCAATAGGCGACGTGAATAAATTAAGGGTACTCAATTGCTCGCAAGCGTGATGTTTATTCAATATAGAATCATTAATTTCAGATATATCTGAGCGCCACTGAGTTACTATGGGTATATGAAAGTATATATGTGTGCTTATATGTGTGGAAGGGCATATATCTCAAATTACGTGGCCTTTCATAACGAGTCATAAGTGGGTAACCGCAAGAACCTGAGCAAGAAAAATATCTTTTAGAAATTAAACTTATTAATTCTATTATTATTATTATTATTATTATTATTATTATTATTATCATTATTATTACTACTACTATTACATATAATAAAACATGATGGTTTGTCTGTCTAGTTTGACAATTTATTATACAGATTCAGTTTGTAAAATTTGAATTTGAATTATATTTTATAGTTTAATATACCAATCATTTAAAATTTAAATATTTTAAAGTTCGTACACCCAAGAATTTTATCTGATTAAAGTTCGGATACCCTAACATTTCAACTGACCGAAATTCAGATAACTTTAAAATTCAATATATTAAAGATGAGAGTCAAACCAGATATTTCTTACACCGATGTATAGAGAGTTCTCCACCACAGGGGCTTAAAATTAATTAAGAGAATTTTATACACAAATGTATAAAATAATTAAAATTTGATAAATGTTACTTTATTGTATTTATTTATATTTTAACTTCTCTTCATAAAAATTGAGTTTTCATCGTCCATAGATCTTTAAAAGCATTTATATCTCCAGGGTCTTCTAATTTTGTCATTTGATATCACTTGGAAGACAAAATTGAGGAGCATGTATTTTTTCCAGATATAAAGAAATTAAGCATTGCGAATATGTACTTGAATCTGGTTTGCACAGCGGGAAAGGAATGTGTTTAAATGTGTTTAAATAAAATTCTGATTCCTGACGATGTGCTTACTCGTGATTCGTTGAAGTGTGTAGGCTCGCTTACGATGGTGTTGTATTGTGTTACCGGCTTAAAGTCAAGCCACGGACCAGCTCAGGTTGATATAAGTACCGTTTTCTGAGGTACGTACGTTCAACACCAGTCAGGCCAGAACCTTCATCGTGTCAGGTGCACAAACTCTTGAAGAAGAAACTCGAAATTAATTCTTCCTGGACGGTTTCCTCTTCTTAAAAAAAATCCATTCATTCATCATAATTTGAAAAAGGTACGTGTATCTACTGTGATTCATCGAATATCCTTAATGGTACCAATTGGTAGCCACTGGTATCTAATCCCTATAATGGTACCAAATACTTGAGTGCCTTCAATTATCAAGTGTGTGTCCATTTGGAAATTTGCCAACAAGTGTTTTGCATTTCAATTAAAATTCAATAATGTAGTAAAAAATCGGTATTCGTGTGCCAAGTTCAAGGACAAACTTTGAGATACATTATAATGCTCTGTGGTAGTTGTAACGCAGGGTTCAATAACCACTAAGGTAATTAGTATAGTTATTCACTTCAGGCATTTCTGAAATTGAACTGATTCTGGAATAAGTTCATTTCTTTCTTACAATATTTTATCATTTATTCTTTCTTTGTTTCTTTCACATTTTTTTTTATTCTACAAGTTTGCCATTTAGAAGTACATGTTGTATAATTGTAGAACTGGTTTTCCAATGTGAAGCTGGAGTAGATTTTATTGTATCTACTAAAAATGTACATATTCAATGATTTTTAAACCCAGTTTTTATAAGAAAGTAACTTCATTTATTTGGCTTTGAAATAGGTGGTCATCCAAGATTATCATGCAAGATATTTATTCATGATTACAAAATTAGGTTTTTTTTTATTAAAATATCTGTAATTTATTCAAAATGCTTACTTTAAGTGGTGTTGTCCTTTTTTATTCTTTTTTATAAATTTGACTGAAAATGAAGAAGTTGATAATTGTTGGAACAAAAAATTCAAAATTGCTTATTCTCTCTTTTGCATAACAAAGGAGATTCAAATTTAAAGATAACAAAATTGAAAAAGTGAACACGTGAACCGAAAAGGAAATACCTAGGCAGGGGTTACAATAACCGAAAGTTTTTCGCTTTCTCTTTTCTTGAGTGCTTTTCTCTATAGAGAAGGAAGATCAACATCACTTATTATCTCGATCGTAACTTTCAGAAATGCTTTTCAGATCTTATCTTTACATTTTGCTCATTAAATTTACATTACGAGTCTACTTATAATTCCAATTGCAAAATTGAAATATATAAAAGTTTTTTTTTACTAGTGACTCCTTGTAAGTTTATTATGAGAACAAATTGATTTGTGAAAAATAAACTGTTAAAGGCGTAACATTTTTTAAAAGTATATTTATTTTGATGTATTGAAATTTTGTACATAAAATTTTACTCAACGAGGCACTAGGAAAAGCATCATGTAGCCAAGGCTTTTTGTTATTATCTTTGCATTGATAAGAGTGTCAATAGTTATACATTGCATACAGCAAAAGTATGGTCTCGTCGATCGCTAATTTTCAAGGATATGCGTCACTTTATGCAAACTTTTTTTATCACTAGATTTCCCTAATTGACGTAAAATATATGTACAGAAATGAATATCGTATTTTTTTTTAATATTACAAGAATAAGCAGAAAAATTTATAGGAAGAGGATTACTCAGCAGATTTTTTAATTGATTCAACCAAAGTTTTTTGATTCTGAAATAGAATGAAAAGTGGATTGAGAAATCTCTACTTTTTTCAGAGAAAAGTATTTCTTTTGTTTATTTTTAATGAAAATATCTACACCGACAGGTTGTCTAAGTAAATCAGGGACTTCCCGTGATGAGATCTTCCGTTTACGAGAGACATGCAATCGAAAGCAGTGAAATCACCCAGCAGCGTGTTACGGTGCATTAGGTATATGACGTAAAGGCATTCAACTCACTTTGGGCCCAAGAAGTTCAATGACCTCGGCCTTGAGTCTCAGGAATCTGGAGTCGCAAAAAAAGCTGAGTCCAGACTCCGACATTTTGGTCCAATTACTTATTTAAAAGGAGAAAAATATTCTAGATAAAATCTTAAAAGTTATTCGAGGTCGTCTGCATTTAAAGAAAGTCGTTGACTGAATCAATAAGTAAACTGAATAATTAATATTTTTACAGTTGTTATATTAATTCAGTACATGACTTGCAAAAACTGTTATATAGACAGCAAGAAATAATATACATACAATTGCAAATGAGTCATTTTTAGATTGTCATTTTCTCTAAAGTAATATTCATCATTGAATATATAAAATATTAAATATATAAATTTCTCCTAAATTTAATACGTAGGCCTCTAAAAGTATTTAGATTTTGAAATAGATTGTGTATTTAAATGCAAAATCGGATTTTTAGTGCACGTTTTCGAATTATAAAAATGTGTTAAAGTTGAGAGCATTATATTTTGAAAATCCTTTGGTTAAGAATTTGGTAGACTTTAAAGGCTCACGCATGATCCCTCAGGATCCCTCAGGCATTTTAAAAGGGTCAGCATGGGGTCATGTAGAAATTCCAGGCAGAGTAGAGTGAAAGGTAATGTGTTATTATAATGACCGATTAGCGCTTCATTTAAGTTTTCATGCTTACTATCAAAGTCAGGAATAACTACTATTATTTCATAAATAATCGTCACCGTTAAATACAAAAATAATATAAGGCTTTTAACTGAAATCAATATAAATTTTGGTTTTCACATTCTAGATAAAAGGTCATTATAGAAAATTATATGAATATTCGTATTTGGAACACATGATATTTTTTTAAATTACATATAATCATTTTCAAATTTCAGTTTATGAATAAACTTGACGACTTGCCCTCAAAATTCATTCATGTAAATCAATACAATAACGAAACTGTTTGTTTGGAATCAAAGAAGCGTTTTTTCTAAATGATTGACATAAATCTGGTGTATCGTTGTATCGCGTAATTTCAGTACCGTAAACCGCATGAAATTGACATTCTCCAGCTGGAACAACGATGGAACGACGATTCGACCTAACGGTACGCAATGTTAGTCATCGCGCCTACAAGGCGCGAAACGTGAAACGGTCCATCATAAATTCATTTGTACGAAACACCAAAATTGATATACCCTTAAGAATATTGGAATTTCTGGGCAATGAAAGTTTCCGCCACGAAATGAAAGGAAAAGTCAAAAAAGTATCTTTTTTCTTGAATTTTCTGTTTTTGGACGAGCATTTTATAACTTATAAAAATATTTGAAGTTTCTCGTTAGACTTTGAAAGGGGCTGGAATAATGAAATACTCTATACAAGATCCAAGAAGTAAATGTTGATTTTTCCTGAAGATAAATTGTGTTGAGGAAGAATTGGGTCAAGGTATCACCGTTTTAAAGATATAAAAGAAGCCTCTGCAGAAAAAACTTGAGATTAATTGACTCAAAAAATGTTTTTTGAAATTGAACCGGAACTTAGTTTAATTTCCATGTTCTAAAAATTATTTTAACATGTAAAAATGAGTTTCCATAACAGTAGTGCGTATTTACTTGATTCTCGTTGATGATACACGTGATATGAAGCGATGCGAAGTGGTGTAGGCTGGACGCTCGATTCCATTGCCTCCAAAGAAACAACGGTATTCAGTTGACCACGAGCCGAAACGTTTCCGGCATGATCTTCGGGCTTAAATTCAAGCAAGCTTAACCACGTCCCAAAATAGCCTCGTTGGTGCCTTGAAGGAGTTGGAATCCATACGAGGATATCTTTCAAGGTCAACGACTGGGGTCGAGGACGTCCTGGACCAATTATTAATCTTATTATCATTCTAGTTGCACTTTGTAATCTTATCGCAAATGTAAATGCTTGCATTTACATTTATATTATTTATACAATAATATTAATAATCTAACAAAGTGTGTCACTTGTGTTATCAGAAAAAGACACAGTTTGCAAAAAAACGGTATATGAAAAATTATCTTTATAACTCATAAATCAAGAAACACTTGTGGTAAATTTTTCAGGAAAAAGGCATTATAAAAATATATTTAATTATTATATTCGTATTTTTTCAAGGGGAGATAAAGAATTGTAAAGAAACTTAAAAATTCTGTTATCAAAATCAAGATTGTAAATTCAAGTTGCAAGTTTTTTGCCATTTCATGTTATCAATGCTTTTGTCAATATTTGTTATTGATTTTTTATTCTTTTTTCAGAAATCGTTAAGATGCGGATCTTGGGTGGAACGATTTTATTAGTACTTTTTGGTTTGGCCATCTGTGAGAAGGAGGAGAATGCAGATGCCTCGGATGCATTTATGGAAGCTGCTCAGGCATTATTTGCAGGCACAAATAATGATGCCATTGGTGGTCTCCAGGGTGTGGCCAGCGCTTTTATGCAGTCAGATGCTGGAAAACAGGTGTAGATTCAGTTATAAAAATGTCCCAAATAAAATTATCTTAAAAATATTTCCCGGAAAAACTCCCTAAAAACTTTTTTTTTTAATAAATCATCATTTAATTTAGTAAATATTGTTTTTAGTAATTACTATCAATTATTATTTATTTATAGGTAGGTGACATGCTTTCGGGAGGAAAATCAAAAGGTGATGGAGTAGGTCAAATTCTCTCCGGTCTTGGAACCCTCCTTTCTGGAAACAAAGGCGGCAATGGCTTAGATTTGAGTTCTGTTTTGGAAGCTGTATCCTCATCCTTAAGTCAAAATCATCCACATGAAAAAGATGAACATGAAGAACCTGGAATGAATTTTGACTCCATGATGAATTTAGCGAATTTATTTATGGGCCAAGGTAACAACGCAGAAGGACTAATGGGTCTCCTTCCAATGATTTTGGATACTGTCTCCGCTGGTGGCAATTCCCACGACAATAATAAAAAGAAACATGATCATTCCGATCATTCGTGGTGGGTGCCACCCATTCTAGAAAATATGCATGTCATGTGGGATCATTTTAGGTAATTTGTTTTTAAATTTCTTTTTCGTAATTAATAATTAAAAGATTAATAAATATTATTTTTTAAATATTTTAGTAATTCGGAACTGGGACAGACACTGTGGAAAAATAGTGGACTAGCAAATATTGTTGGGCAAATGACGGATTCTGAAGGGCGTCTCCAGTATGAAAAGATCTTTGATAGTTTCGAAAACCCCCCACTGCGAAGACGCTGGATAAAATCTTTGACGAACTTTGTGGCTGAGTGGATTTCCCATATTGCAGATCCAGCTACTCAGCAAAGATACTTAACGACGATACAATTTGTGGGAAATACGTTCCTCAAGTCTCAGGGATATCCTAAATCAGTTATGTTTGAACCCGCCAGACCAACTGAAAGTTTATCCAGGTCTGTAAATCGCTTTTTTATTTGTTTAATCATTAATTTGCTTCACAGTTTAGGAATTTTTAATTATACTCACGTTTATATTTTAAATCAATTGACTTTTTGTTTTCAGGTTGGTGAACGCAGTAGCAAAGCGGCATTTAAACGTGAAGATCGATAGTATCCAATATGTTAAACCTGCAGTTGCTTATATTCAAGAATTAATGAGCCTTGCCTCAGAAAAAGGTTTCATAGTCTCTAGAATAAACGCCAGGGAATTAAGCAATAGACTCAGTGATACGATTAACAATGATCTTATTGGGCCCATGCTCAAGGTAATTAAAAAATAGAGGAAAAGGCCTATACTTTTATCCTTTTCTCAGAAAGTCGATTTTTAAGAAATATATTGAATATTAAATGTTTTTCTTTTTCAGGCATATCGTGCTTACAAGTGGGCAAACAAGTTACCAAAATGTGCCAATCAAATCCTTTGTACTATTAATCAGAAGGACGAAGAGGACACTCAATCATCCCATTTGCGAAGTCAAATAACCAAATTTGCCAGTTTCCCAGCCGCTTGGGCAATTAGCAACAAAGCTGGTGTTAATTTCTGGTCTCTTTATGGGGCTATTGTAGAAAGTAAAAACTGTATTGTAAGTATCTTTTGAATAATTAATATAAGGTAATAAGGCATGTTTCTATTATGAAACAAGTATGTAATCTTTTAATTTTTCTAATGCAAAGAAGAGTTAAGAAACCAGGAAAAAAAGTCAGACTTTGTTTTAATTTCAGGAAAAGTATCCAGTTGACTGTTCAGCTTTCCACGAAGAGGAACTCAGAGTGACTACAGAGTACGCCCATAATGAGCTTTAATGAGGTTTAAGTCTGCATGAAATCTGAAAGAGACTGCCAGTTATTGAGCATCGATTATTCATGTTCAAGACCAAATAATCGTGAACACAAATGAATTTTCGATTTTACCTCGGTTCTTTAGCCCTTAAGATGACATAAAATTCATCCTTGGCAAAAACAACAATTAAATAATAATTCAAAAGTTCAAGATCCGAATTGTTGAGCGTTTTCTATTTTAAGGACGTTAAACAAAGGATGAAGGATGTTTACATATACATAGTCTACGACCTAAGGCCTGTTTTGTATTCATAGTATTTATACTTTTAATACGGACTTTAAAAAGTACATGTTGAATTCGCTGTCAGTGTAACATGACGATTTCCTTTATGGTACTTTTATATAGGTGCGTATTCGCTCGTGAGTTTGCACTCGCTTATCTTAAAATTTGGGGAAAGCTCCCTTTTTTACAGTCACCGAAATAGAAGACACAAATCTCATGGGCACTCGTCAACGTACGCGGTAAAGGCAACATACGCTTTAATAAAGTCTGAAAAAAGGAATTATAAATTAATTATCATGGACGGAAGTCGAACGACTAGATCGGCTCAACGCAAAGCCGAATATAAATATAGCTAATAATCATAGCAATCCTTGTACATATTAGGTAAAACCAAATAAAGTGTATGTACGTGAAAATACGAATTCAGTATTCACATTCCAAACAAATGCTAGTTTCGTTCCTCTTCCTGCAAATTATTTCTTTTTAATACTTCTGCACGCCCACTCCAAACCCTCCTAAAAAAAAAAAATATTTACAATTTCAATTTTATTCAAGTTACGTAATTTCTGAATGGCCCCATTTCAAATACGAATATTTTCCTCTTAATTGACGTGAATTGAATTTGAATGGAAATCAAGAGCGTTGGTAACGATTGACAACATAAAAGGAAAATGATAAACAATAGAGAAAGGGGGAAGGCTAAGTTGCTTTACAGCTTAAAAAGGTACCTTAACTCCTTTTCCCTCGGTTGCAATGCAAGATTGTATTTGCCAATCACGGTCTTTAATATTATGTAATCCCAAACCCTCGGCTATTTCAGCTGCAGTAACAGCCTGGCCGATATCCTGTTTATTAGCATAAACCAACAAAGGAACATTGCGCAGTTTATCTTCCAGTAAAAGCTCTGAAAGCTCTTGTCCTGTTTCTTCCAGTCTCTTTATGTCAGCACTGTCAACTACATAAATCTGTAGAATAATGAAAATTTAATCAAAAATGTTTTCTATAGAAAAGTGGAAATAAATTTCAGAGGAAAAAAATGCATTACGAGGACATCGGTGTTTTCAAAATAGTTTCGCCAGTAGGGTCTGATTTTCCGAGCTCCTCCAATGTCCCAGACGTTTAATTTGAAACCTTCACTTTGTACACTTTTTATATTGAAACCTTGCGTTGGAGTAACCTGAAATATAAAGTTTTTAATTAGCATGATTAATTAATAATGATTAATAATTAGCCATAAAAGTCACTAATTTACCTGAGTAATGTCTTCACTAGCCAATTTTTTCAAAATTGTTGTCTTCCCCGCATTGTCTAGTCCCAAAAGAAGCAAGCGTAATTCCTTGTCTGGATTGGATCGAAGTTTTCTGAGAATAGCTAATAAACCCTGTAATGAGAAAGGGTCATAATTTAAAATTACTACATTTTTTTTGCCATAATATCAGAATTATACGCATTTTACTTTGGTATTGATCTACTATAAAGTTTACTAAGTAGAAATTTTATTACACGAATTGGTCGAAGCGGTACTTCTTGTTTTATTTATAAACTCTTTTGCAATTTATTCTAAAATTTTACTTAAATGAATCGAACGTGCGTATTTAAAATGTAAACAATCAGAAAATTTTATGAATTTATTGTATGCACAATATATTATCTTAATTAGTTTCATATTATTCAAAACTTAGCATAATAGATTAATTTACCAATAATGACATCTTTTTAAAAATAAAACAATCAAAAGTAGGTGTCTTTTATATTAATAACATTTTTATTTTTGTTGTATTAATTAACAGCATTAATACCAACTAATTTAGAAAGAAGAGGGTAACAGTTGGCAACACTGGTATAATTTTCACTGGTTTCCACAACTTCAATGTCAACTAACTGTCAGATTAATAAACGTTTTAATAAGAGGTTTTTAACCTTTTTAACGATATAAAACAATTTCCACTCTTTATTGGATCTCAAAAAGGTAAGACAATTGATTTATAGCAACGAATGTAAAAAGTGGAATTGAGAAAATATTTGCAACACTTCTGCTTAGGTTATGTTTACGAGTCAAAGCATTTTTAATTTAGGGAAAGACAAGTATAAGAGAAAAGTAATTACCATTTTTCTTCGTTTATTAGTTCCAAAAACACAAGAAAACTACGTGGACTGTTTCTGTGACAGTCAGCTGTGCTAAAAAGTGTAATGTTTGCATAGTAACATTCGGTTTCCACGTTGGTTGCTATGGAAACTGCTGCCCTCTATACCAAATGACCTGAACTAAAAATACGTTTGCGTACTCACCTATTCATAAATTGAATACGCATGCGCCTTCCATTCATTCATGTTTTCATTCATGAAGATGCATAGAAATATAAATGGAGGGGGGACATTAATTCGTTTATAAGCATTTTTTCTATGCATTTCTTATAAAATGTCAATTATAATATAATAATTTGAAGGAATTCAATTAATTAATAAATAAATATAAAAAGAAAACAATTAAAAATTAAAAATTTTTTAAAAAAGAAAAAATAAAATTTTTCAAAAAATTAAAAATTAAATTCTTTAATGAATTGTTCCATTTCAAACTAAGTATACTATTTCTTTCAATTTTTACTGAACAATTACGACATTTAATAACAATATACATTTTCTTTCAGAAATTATAAAAAGGCATTGCATTAAAATTATGACGTTTAGAGATTATAAAATAAAAATATAAGTTACAAAATAGAATCCTGATAAACAAAATAGGAAAATGACTTGTTATTACTCCGGTTTGAATGCCAGTTCCTTATTTTTAAATGAGGAAGGGGTAATTGTGTCAATTGATAGTATCACAGAAGTACCTTTTCCCGGAATCACTAATATGGAAATTGGCTGGAATTACTTTTTACTCTGGCGAAATGAAGACTTGTTTATTTCTGGAACATATGATGTTGGTTCTGAAAACAAGGAAGAACCCAAGCTGCTGCAAATTTCAGATGAAAAATCTGGACGGTACGAGAAACACTATTTATAAACGAAATAAATATTTCTACAGAATTTATTTACCCATTAAATTAATTAAATAGATTTCTTCATTTGAAATATTTTGTAGCCCGAAAATAGCATTAGCAGGACCAGAGAGTGTGACAATTTTGTCGACAAATAATGATATTTGGCAATATAAAATATTTGAAAATAAATGGAAGAAGGTTTTAAAATTTATTTCCGGTTGTGAGGATGGCAAGGAAGAATATGTTGTAAAAATTGCAGGTGGACGATGTTTGGTTGCTTTAACAAATTTAGGTAATTTCTATTAAAATAATCACTTTTAATTCTTTAAATACTATTACATTAAATAAAATATTATTTTAATGGTTATAAATCATTTTCAGGCCGTGTATTTAATATACCTACAGTAGTTGAAATGCAGAAAAGATTGAAGTTTGTAGACATTGCTTGTGGATTTGATCACACCATTATATTGGCAGACAATGGAGATGTTTATTCTATGGGAATGGGAACGTTAGTAACACTACTTTAAATTTATATGATCAACCTAAAAGACAAAAAAACATTACTATGTACATAACTACCTTCGATTATAGATTTTAGAAACATTTTGCTATATTTTTATAGACGAGGTCAATTAGGGCATGGGGATTTGGAAGACTGTGACAATCCAAAAATAATAGAAGCTTTAGCAGGTCTTAAAGTTTCTCAAATTGCAGCTGCTGGTTGGCACTCTGCTGTTGTCACTTCTCAAGTTAGTAAAAAAAAGTTTACTTTATCTTTTAAAATGAAAAATACTATTAATAATTGGTTGAAATATTATTCAATTTCAGGGAGATCTTTATTCTTGGGGCTGGAATACACACGGTGAATTAGGTATATTAAATTCTACAACAAAAGTGATTGCCTTACCGACCATAGTTGATTTTCAAAATAAAAAAGGAGACATTTTGGATGTAAATGTAAAACGAGTTCAATGTGGAAATGCTTTTACTGTTTGTTTATTAGGTAATTTATCACAAAAAATTATTTTATATATATTTTAAATTAATCACCTAATTAAGATTGTCTTTAATTACTATTATTTTGGAAATTTTAGAAGATGGAACATTCTGGGGTTGTGGTTCGAACAAATATGGTCAGCTTGGACAACCCAGACGAAAACTGACAGAATCGAAAGAGTTTATCCCACTGGAAATTGATTTGGGAGAAAAGTCTGTAAAAGACTTTAAATGCCAGGAGTGGGGAATTTGTTTGTGCAGCAACTGAGCTATAAACGAATTTTTATTCGATTGATAGTGTAAATAATTTTAATGAAAAAAATAAAAAACGAAATACACAAAAAAAAAATCATTGCAAAAGCGAATGATTAGTCATTCTTACCCTGCAGAATGATTACCCGCTCCACACACCTGGAAGCTAGGATTATTCAGGCGCGCTCTGTATATGCATTACCGAATTCTTTATTACTTTTTTAAAATGTATTTTCTCTCATTCTTATAAATTATAATAAATTTCAGATAGAATTAATTATCTTTAGATCGAAGCATTTCTTGAGCATCATGAGATTCTATTAATGGGAGAATATATTCTCTTTTTCTTGAAAGTATTTCTTCATCTATCATCGATGGAGGTGGTGGTGTCAGAATTACGTCTATTTTATTCTTCTTTTTCGATTTAGCTGAAATAGAACATAAAAATTAATCACAGCAGAAAAATTTAATTAAAAGTAGAAAAGTATTAATGTTGATTTAGATGCCTCACCTGCCTCCTTTGGTCCTTTCTTATCGTTCAAATTTTTAGATTGTTTTCCATTCAATTTCTTTTCGATAATTGTTTGAATATTATTATCCAATTCAAGCTGTTTTATTTTACGTGGTTCTTTTAAATTGTATGGCAAAACGTAAGTGTGAAGTTCCACTGGATCAACGAATGCTGCTTGAATTAATGCATATCTCGATACACTACCGTACCTGTAATTTTAGAAAAGTCCAACATTTAAGATTTCAATAAAAAAAATTAAATTTTTTCACCCACATTTCAAACGTAGCTTCGGTAATAGCAGTCAAAACTTCACTTTGATCCGTTTTTTGAATATCTAATAAAGTTGTATCTTGAATTTCTTCAGTGTCACTTGATATTTCTGAAACTATTCTTACCTCCTTTGATGAATTCGATTCCTTCTGCAAGTAAAAAGTTTAAAAATTACTTTTTATCTAACAAAAATTACAATCAAAGCTTTGACTTTTATAAATTAAATAGCAGTTCTTTTTAGCAATAGAAAATTTAATATTTAATACGAACTCGACGTCGATTATTTTTTTTAGTAGATGACCGTTGTCTCATTATTTCTTTGATACCATCATCCACATTTCTTTCATTTAGATTAGGAAACATAAGATCCCAATGTAGTAAAGATTCACCAGAAGCTAATTTTACAGCCGTATTGCAAAATATTTCGTTCATCTCACTGAAAAAATCTTCTCGTGAAGGATTTTTTTCTAACAAAAAAAAAAGAACAGAAAATAAATTCTTCTTAGGGTTCTAAATTAAAGTAAATCATGTAACTTATGTATATTACCTTGTATGAATTTCATTTCACCAGCAAGCCAACTGACGAAAATGCTTCGACATTTGCCATCAAAATTGATGGAATATTTCAAAACTTGTAGAGCAAGAGTATCCAAAAACCAGAAAGCTGCTATATTACTCTTATAATCCGAAATTCCGAGATATTCACCCAAGAGTCTGTATACCACTTGATATATATATATAT
>UCOH01000080.1:0-29327 GCA_900474275.1 Synergus japonicus
ATATATATATATATATATATATATATACAGGGTGTCCTACCACCTATACAACTACCGGTAATATGTGATAGAGCACAAAAAAAGACACAAAAAAGTCCTCTGGCAAATTTTGATTTAGGTCTTAATTTGGGCACAGTAAAGCTTCAAAGTTGGGAATAATGAACCAATCAGGAGCGAGATTTAGCAACTAATTGTGTCTCGCGGACAGGCACACTATGTCAACACTTGAAACACAAATAAATGGTTGCTAAATCTCGCTCATGATTGGTTCATTATGTCCAACTTTGAAGCTTTACTGTGCCCATATTAAGGCCCAGATCAAAATTTGCCAGAGGACTTTTCTGTTTCTTTTTTTCTGCTCTATTACATATTACCGGTAGTTTTATAGGTGGTGGGACACCCGGTATACGATAGTCTGAAAATATTTTCTTGAACATAAAAGTGAATTATTTTTATTATCATAAATTGGATAGGAATTTACCTTTCACTGATAACTTTATTTTTGATATACATATTTACTTATTGATTGATATTGTTTTCTCTCTCTTGATAAATGTATTCATATATATATATATATAGATCTTTGTACGAAACACAAGAAGGATCTACGAAATTTTATCAGGAATTAGAAATAATGCTGAGAAAGTAGTTCATCAATCGTGGATGATTATTCGTACAGCTATATTAGATTCATGAATATCAATGTGAAAACCACATAGGCTATTCACAATGGAACAATAGTAGTATCTTTTTCATACTAACTTTTTACTTTTTAGTACCAAATAACCTTCAATTTAAATCCATATTTTGATTAATTCTTTATCAAATCTCTTTACGGGTGTTGGAGGCAAGTTCTAATATAAACATTCGATTTCTTCATTTTACACAACAAATATTAAATTTGGAATTTTTTCCCTCTGTAAAGTTAATCAATTTTTAACTAGAATTATGGGTACAGTGCAGGGAAATATCTAATACAAATATTTTTTAAGTAAAATAAAAATTTTGAATTTTGAAACAAGATTTTGAATTCTTAGTTTTATGCAAAAAGTGTCGAAATTAAATTTTTTTTCCTTCCGTATGCAGTATTATATTTGAAAAATATTAACGCTACAGAGCGAAAAAATATCTGTCTATAATTTTCGTTGAGTAAAAATGGAGAATGGAATTTTGGAGCTTAACACGTGGATCTAAGGCCCTTTAACCGATTTAAATCATACACTCAAGGTTCTGGTTATTCTAACCAGAATATACAATACTCGAATTTTCAAATTCCCGATAATTCAAATTCAAGAAAATCTAAATTCCCAAAAATTTCTAATTCCTAAAAATAAGAATTCCTGGAAGTAAAAAATAATGGTTTAAAATTTCTTCAAACATTTTTTTTTATTTCTACAGGATTTTTCTTTATAAATTCTTAAAAAAAATTTTTTTTTGAAATTTCTCTTCAGAATGTTTATTTTAAATTTCTTTCTTAAAAATATCTCCCATGAAATTTCTTAAAATATATTTAATTCTGTAATATTTCATATGATATTCTGTAATTCCTTAAAAATCAATGAAAACACCTTGAAAAGTTGAAGAAAACACTTTGAAATCTCTTAAAATTTAATATTCCTTTAAAAATTCTAGAATCATCTTCAAATTTCTGAAAATTCCAAGAAATACCATGCATTCTTCTTTTTTCTAGTCGTATTAAGCATAATTTGTAAATAACATAAGTAGAAATTTTTTAACCAGAAGCATCTAGTAACTTTAACCAGAAATTTTTTTGAGTGAAAAATTTCGGATTTTTTAATGAAAATATGTATATGTATTTTAAAAATAATTAATGTACTTATTTGAAAATTTAAAATAATGTCCTTATTTTTATCTATTCCCTTTTTGTAAAGAAAATTGATTCGTGCATGACTGCGTCCAATCATCTTGTTTACATTGTTAGGATCCCAATTGTCTGAAGTCGAAGGTAAATGCTCTTCTGGGGAATTACTCTCATTCTCATCGAAAAAGATTCAGAATGTAATTGTTATGAAATGAAAGAAAGAAAAACCAATTGGAAAAAGTTAAGTCTTAAATACATATAATACAAAATAAGTCAATTATAATCATCTCAACTGTTTTTTTCTCAAATTATTAACTGAGTTCTTTAAATCTTATTTACCCAATAATTTACTCGCGGAATTTCTTGAAAAAATGTCTACAATTATTAATATAATTCATAAAGTGTATTTCGTTAATGATAAAACAACTTTAATATCCAGCTTTTATTTTCACATGATCTCTAGAAAATTACTACGTGTTAAAAATAAATTTCATTACTTCTTATTCTACTGATACTTTTTTTCAAATACCTTCGCAAAGTAAGATTGCAATAGATATTTTCTGATCGAGATAATTCCCAGGAAAACCTCAACTAAAAATAGATGAATGAGTAACTCCTTTAACGACATTAGATAATTGATTAATATCGTTAAAACATGTTCATATATATCATATGATCCGCGAAGCAGAGAACGCAGTAATGGTAACGCATTCCTGGAACATGATTAATCGCTATAATAATAATAATAATAATAATTTTCTTGTTATTTTGCTTTCCAGGTGCGAAGATCCTTGAAGATTCGCGGTCGTAGAAAGGAGAAGGAAAAGTTACCAAGTGGGATTACAGCAGACTACAGCGCCTCCTTTTTTGCTCAGCTGGATAGAGATTTACTGGATAATGCCCAAAATTCTGCAGGAACAAGTTGGACCAGAACTCCTGATGGTCTCACCCAGAGTGATTCCTCGGAAGCGTCTCTGACTTCCCTGACGAACGCCGGTGGCAAAAACCTACCACCTTTGCCACCCAAGCCACCAAAACGTGGAATATTGAAGGGTCCGAGACTCAGCATCACCAGCGTTAACATCTTGAGTGAGGTTTCTGTCGTGCCGAATGGCAATCAGGAGAATAATCATCAGGAGGCGAGCAACCTCCTGGTCAGGAATACCCTTCAGAATGAGGTGATCGCATATCAAAATGTACCTGGACAGCAGCTTCTTGGCTTGAACAATGAAGGGAGTGAGGAGGAATCTTCCTATCCGAGACGTAGTCCGCAACAACACCTTCTTCTCCAGCATCATGGGCATATTCAACAGGACAATAAGCTTCTCCAGGTGAGATTCTGAGGCTGTAATTAACGATTTCCTGTATGTGCTTGAAAATATCACAATATTGTTATTTCCAAATTCAAAATAAGTGAACTGATGAATATTATCCTTTTATATGAATAAGTATTGAGGTTTGAAATCATGATAAGAAAGAAAAATCAATTTCTATCATAAAGGAAAGGAAACAGTTTCATTAGGATGTTTGAAATCCAATAAATCAAAATGCCATTCTCTTGATTCAGACAAATGTTATATGTTATTGATAAATAATTTATATTTCAATTTTTTCATTCCCTGAAAGATAAATTAAATAACAAGATCTAAGAGACTTAACATCGCATTTGTTTATGCAGGTCGTGACGAGCGCAAGCCCTTCTGCGGATTCATTGACGGACACGACCAACTCGAGCTTCGCCACTCCGCCCTTCAGTCTGTCGCCCGTAGGAGAATCTCAGGGGTTCTCGAGGTGGAGGTCGTCGGCCTCTTTCGAAGAACAAGGCATTGTTGAGCTGCCTTTACCAGAAATCGTCCCCCTCGAGTTACCAGAACCTAGGGAATTGACAATTCAGAGACAACCACCTCCTAGAAGTGATTTTGGATTTTCCTTACGTCGTGCAGTGATAGTGGAACGTGGTGCCAATGCTATCATGCAAATGCGTTCTGTGATTTTTGCGGAACCCGGTGTCTTAGTGCAAAATGTTAATGATACGGGTTTATTGCCCGGGGATCGTCTCATCGAGGTCAATGGGATCAACGTTGATGACAAGTCTCGAGAAGAGATCATCGATCTTATCAAAGGGTCTGGTGGCAGTGTCACGGTCAAGGTACGCGGCCTTAATTCAATTTAATTTTAATTTGTAATACTGTAACACATTTTGTAAAAGTACACAATACATTGGTGAGTCAAATTCTTTTTGTGGATGAAGAATCTATAGAAGCTATTATAAGCCAGAGATAATAAACTTTTTGAACTCCATGTCTATTCCTTAAGGATTATAATTTAGAAAAATATCAGGGTTCTTAACCGGTTTTCTATTTCCTCTATTTTGTAAATTTTTCCTATATTTCATCTATTTTTAATTAAGGGGTTTACGCACTTGTAATTTTCAAAGAATCGATTTTTATTGCATTTTCGGAATATACATAATATATTTGAGTATATTCTCAGAAAATTTCATGTTAAACTGATGAATACTTTCGAAGTTGTACGCATATTGGTAACGACGTCTCGGATTTTTCGTCAGTGCGAGGAGTCAAGCAGTATACTTTCAATACTTTCTGATATTATTATTTTTCTGTTTCAAAATGAAGTGTAGTAAAGAAAAGAGATCATCTGCGAAAATTCAAAAATCAAAGCCAAAGAAAAGAAAAAACGTTTTTAATTCAAAAACTGCTGAAACGAATGAAAGTAGTTTTAGTGCATCTGCAAAGAAATTGAAAATGCAGTTTTTTTCAAAACTGTGTTTTCAAAGTCGGTGAGCAAGATATCTCAAAAACGGTTCAACCGATCAGGATCAAATTTTTACACAAAGTTTAAAGATACATTTTTCAGTGATTGCTCGAAACATTAGTCTTTCCGATAAAAATTTGATATTTTTCAAACAATTTACCCGCCAAAAATTTTCATCGAAAATCGAAACTTTTCTTTTACGAAGCCGACATTTTGTTAAAAATAGATATTTTTCTTATTCCTTCGATCAATCACTAGATAATATCATACACTAATAGAATCTCTTTTTTATTTCCACTATTATTTTTTTGAAAAAGTAAAAATTGTGGAAAAAACTGGGTTATCAAAATTTGCTCTTATGGTAGGTAACACATGCCCTTAAAAAGAAAATATATGTGATTGTTCATCTGAACACTAATAAAATTTTTATTTAAAAAAAAAAAAAGTTTTCTGTTCCTCTATTTTAGAAATAATAGAGACTGTGATCCTTGAAATATTGATTGAAAGAGCTAGGGGAGATAATTTGAGGAAGATTGATTAAATCTAGGAAATCTAAGAAATCTGCAGTGAAGATTCTGAGAAAGTCTTTCTAAATTATAATCTCATAATAAAATTGGTCTTCTGGAGCAGATGCGGTTTTATATGGAAGCTTAACAGTATTATAGTGGTTGACCCTATTGGAAATCGCATAATGTTTAGTAAGCAAATTTTATAGTCTGAGTCACATGAGACTCACACAGATTCCACAGACTTGAATTGTTTCTTTTTATGATTTCATGACATCGCCCCATTAAGTGTCGTGCTATTTACCGCAACTTATAAAGTACAGATTTATCTCGATGTTTCGAGAACGCTTTCTTGATCAGCTTAGAATTGAGGGATCTATATAAACTTGTTAATAACAAGATCTATTCCCGATGTTTAGAAAAATTGATCTATCTAAAATGAATTAGGCATTCAGGCATCAGGCTTTGGTATCAATCTTTATATTTCCTAGATAATAATCAGTAATCAGGCTATATTATAAATTAGGAGAAGTCAGTAACCTCCTTTTTCGATAAGACATTGACTTATCGCCTCTTGCTTGTTATTTACATATATGCTCGCGCGTATTAGCAACGTCGGTGCACTCCATGCAATTTACTTTAATTCTCTGCTTTAATCTCGTCAATTATTACCGCAAACTGATTAATTCATTATGCAACCTTTATTACTGATAGGGTATATCCCTGAATAATAAATTTAAAAAATGATTATTTTACACTTTAATTGAATGAAAACATGTATTTATTCTATTTGAAGATATTATGTATCTTTTAAATTTCCTCCTCTTTAATGTGGATAATTATTTTGTCATGAGTTGACGAATTCTGGGTTATAATGTGATATGGTTTGATATATTTAGACCGTTATATTTATAGTAGTCCGGATTGATCTCTAATGCTGCTGTCTCACTGCTATATGTATAGCTTTACATATATGCTGTTTGAACACGCACATGATAGTAGAGGAAATATTAAGTGACCTATCTCAATCATATGCAAATTTAGTCTTCTTTCAAATTGCTTTGATTGATGATTATATAGGTACTTATTTACATATTTTGATATTTCAAACAAGATGCGATATCTCTGTTAAAATTATAATTTCTGTCTCTTTAGTTCTCCTTTTGTTTTTCATTTAGTTGTAAATCTTGGAGGTGTTTCAAAACTATGTGAAAAGATCAATATCATTAAAATGTATCTGAGATTTGTCGCGCGCGACTTGTGCGAAAGTTTTGATCTCATCGCCTCCATGCTATAGGAAATGTGGTGGCTGGTGAAAGGCACTCGGAATCCGTCGAGGTCTTGGAGAGGTCGAGATATGAGGAGGAGACCGTAAGGAATAGGTCGAAAGTTATTTCATAGACCTTTAATTTAAAGGAGCCAGGATCATTATTCATTTGTTGTATATTATAGGGGTATACTCTCTACTTATTTCTCTGAATCAAACTCGTAACTCATAGACCATTTCTCATGTATCATTCAATTTTATTACTAGTTGAAAAACAAATTGATTGAAATTATTGTAATCAGAATTACCCACATAAGAAAATGAAATGCCAATTTTCATCCTCTAAATGCGTATTCGCATCTTCAAAGCTAACATTATCTTTTCTTTATACTATACATCCACGCATCATCAAATAATTTCTTTGCTCTCGATCTGCTAATCTCGATCTAACTACTATAGGCGGACAGATTTTGAATATGCTCCCTCCCTCCATTGAATCCAGAAATAATCTAAAAAATCATTTCCACCCCACGAAAGGTGCTGTGCTGTCTTACCAAAGAAATTACAAGTTGTTGTTGAACATTTAGGATTTTACATGACTATACTTTTTTTATTTACTTTTAGTATGTTGTTTTCTAAATTCGATGTGGAAATAAAAATGATAAAATATTAAAGTTGTTGCTTTGAAGAGAGTTCTGTTATTACTTTCGCGGTAAAGTATACGTTACTGGCGCCAGTTATGTAGACTGGTGCAAAATTGTACATTGTAGAAGCAAATACGTGACAAGACAAGACCGAATAGAAAGCTGCGTATTGGTGCGTTCCGCAAATTGCGGCTTCCTCTACTGAATTGGCTCATAGCCAGATATAGTCTAATAAAGTCCCACCTTCGCTTGACTTGCTTCAAAAACCGCTGAGATTCGTGAAAAACGCAACTGCATCTATATGTTTCTAACCTCTATATACTGGCTACTCAAAGGTCGAGATTCGCGCTTCAAGTGTTGAACCAAATTCTTGGATCAGGGCCAGGATAAATGAATTCAAATAAGGGGCACGACCAACTGTCGGGGGTGAATCGAGGATTCAAAGAACTTTCTGGTTAGCTTGCGCCCGCGCCCGCGTCTCTGTGTGATAAATTTCTATTAGATTGATAAAGTGTACAAGATACAATTTAATATCATTAAAAAGTAGTCAATAGAATTTACAAATAGAATTTAATTGCCGTTTGCAACGTTTATAGACGAAAGTCACATTTTTTTAAAATCAGTTTTTATAAATCGTTTGATATAGCCATTGTCCCGTTTTGCCCCCGTCGTCATTTTACCTTATATGTTTCCCTAATCTAATACGCATATGTAGTTGGAAAGAAATTTGAGAACAGAGCAGAGTTTTTCGTTGAGCACCTTGTTAAGGAATAACAATAGATATATGTCTCATCTTAACATTCTGTGAAATGAGTTTTAGGAACACTTGAAAGATATAACTGTAATTACCTTGGATATAAATAATAGAGCCATTCACAGAAAAAAGAGTCGTAAAAAAGTCAGCTTAGCAGAATTAGACTCCACTACCTAATGAGACTAACCTGTTATAATTTTATTATTATGATCTCCACACTATATAGCCGGGAAGCATTACCGAAAGAATTTATGAAGAATTTAAAGGCGGGGCTCGTTTAAACCACATTGGATAGTAGTACATTCTTCGTTTAAATTTCCATATCTTTTTCATGTGGTCAAGACAGAAGAAAAATATTGTTGTTTTTTTTTAAGTTTTTTTTTATTTCAACATTCTTCTTTTTAAGTTGACATATTCTTTTGAGTTTAGAATTTTGAATATCCTTACAAAAGAAATACAAAAAAAAAAGGAAAAAGAAAAAAAAGAACGAAATTCTACAAAATGCCCACAAAGAGAATTGGTAAACCAATTTCCAATACACTTTTTGGGACTATGGATGGCGTATGGATTTTAAAATCTATGTTAAAAGTTGTGTCGAGTTTTTTTTAGTGTTTTCCATAAGGAGTGGGACTTTTAGGAGTGGGACCGAGTATTTTCATCCACACTTTTATGTGCGGGTTACTACTTATCTCTCTATTAACCCCCTTTGATCACGAGACATACACCCTTATTGACCCCTCCATCGATCACGTGACTTACCTCGAACCCGTGACATACATCCTTATTTACCTCGCCAACAACATCACTCCGCTGTCGCTGCATGCGGATTTATTGAATAATATAAGATATTCGAATTATTAATTAAGACAAATTAAGATCAGTTTTGGGATTTTTTATTTTTTTAAATTTTTTTATTGTTTGATTCGAGTGAAATTTAATAAGATACTTAGTACAATGTACCCCGTGTGTAATTTGAAGCAAGTGTATGAGAGGGAAGTGAAGTGCGATAGTGGTGCATTGTCAGACTCGTCTTCCGCTTATTACACACCTGATAAGCATCTTTAAGAGACAGAAAGTGTGCAAACCGCAGCTGCATCTCCGTTGATGAAAATTCTCTAAATAGTTTTCTGCCTTAGATTATAATACATCGACGCGCAAATCCGTACCCGATAGAATCTTATATAAAATGTCAAACCTACACTGAGAAAAATCATGGATTGTAGATACCGTTTATGATCTTTTGAAAGGTTATAACTATGAGACAGCTAAATCATAAATATGTGGGAATGTTATCATTTTTTTTCCTACAAATTCATGTTTGTGTCCAGATTATCTCCATTATTTTAGGAATTCCATTCTTATTTTTTTTCGGTTGCGCATGGAATCTAATTTGGTCCGTTTTTAAAATCCGGTTTCCTTTCAAGAATTCTGCTGCTTTCTTTTGGATTATGTACTATTATCTATTTACTATATATTATCATTTTTTTTTTTAATGCATCTTTTTCACGAGCAGAATCACTATAGGGAATTCTATTTTTTATCTCACAAATTGACGAGAATTATACGGTTCAAGTTTTCCTCGGACGTTGGCCTTCCACTCTGACAAAGCCAACGAACCAATCCTTGCGACTCTTTTCTTCTTTTCTTCGTTCTTTTTCTTATCGTCTAACCGGTAAATCGCATCAGTCTGCACGGATTCGTCGAGCTGTTGACGTATATATTTTTACGTTGTATCACGAGTCAAGTCTATTTCTACCTCCCGGAACACATGCTTGATTCTCATTGATATTTTCATTTTTTTTTGCTCCTTTTGCTTTTTTATTTTAATATAAATTGCAATAACTTATCCAGACTTGAAAAGTTAGATGTCAATCTGTTTTCAATCCGTATATCTTGAAATCTGAAGGCTAGAAATCTTGTTTGTGCTTTAATCCGGGCGAGGTTGCAATCTTGTTATTATTATTATTATTATTATTATTATTATTATTTTTAATCACTGCAACATATCTGTTAATTAATGCAACGGCCCATTTCGTGCCTCTCTAGCAAAAACACCTTATTCAATTAGCACATGTACAAAGAATTAGAGTAGTCGGACTTTCAAATCTCCTGCCTTCTATCTAGAAATAATATCCAGAATTAATCTCAATTTAATTTTTTAATTATTTTTTTCAAGAAAAAATCTATTTTTTGGACTCTGTAAAAAGAATTCGATTCAATGAAATTATTTTATTTTTAAGATCTAGAGTTGATTCTTACTGGGTTCACTGACCTCGTAGTAGAAGTACATACCTACAATAATTTAGGGAAATTATATATAGTAGGAAATTCTTTTACATATTTCATAAATCTACCATATAGGTTGTTTGAGAAAAGTGGTTTCTCGTTTCTGCACCGAACTCTCCTAAACTATTGCGTTCACTCTTGTTATTGGCACTTTCTCTGTATATAACGAATAAAATATGTAAAGAAACGGTCTATAGGAGCTCGAGGGAAGAAAAAACCGCGGTTTTTCCTGCCTCTTCAAAAGTGCGTGCGTTTAAATTCCTTACTCGTACTTCGAGACAGGTCCATTAATCGATAAGTATCCAAGACGTGCTTGATCGAGCACATCAAATTTTATTTGCAAAGAAATTTGTTTTGTGACATTAACCACTGCATGCTTTCTTTTATCTACATGCGTTAATTATTTTTATTTATTTACTGAATTCAAGGAGCAACTATACTCTTTACATGCAGATTATGATTGGAAGAGGACATATTTTTATACACTCAAAATAAGTTCTGGTTATTCTAACCAGAAAAGCAGTTATGGATTTGGGAAAACATTCTGTATATCTCAGAATTATTTCAAAATTTTGTTCATTTTTCAATCATTTTATATGTGTATACCTATAAATATGTACTACAAAAAGTGTATATTCTAATAAGAGACCACGTATGTTATTATTCTCTCAATCATTGATTTCTCGATTATGAAGCACTGAAAGATTCCAAACACTGTTAAAAAAAAACTGATCAAAATTTAATTATAACCTGTGAGTAAAGTCATTTGCATATACCGTAAATTAAATTTAATATACCATTATGTTTTAGGATTAAAATGAAGCCATATTAAAATTAATATACCTACTTTCTATTAACATTAATATATCTTATATTAATATTAATATACCCTTATATTAATTTTAATATGGTTTTATATTAATTCTAAAACATATGGCAATATATTAAATTTAATTTACGATATATGCAAATGACTTTACAAAATGTATATTAAAAGTATATTCATTTTACAAACATTTTTAACAGTGAAATTTTAACCATCAGCGAGCTTCAGTGCATTTTAATATACAATTGTCATCTAAATATCAAAAAATTCTTATTTCTATAGTTCCATTACCGAGGGTGGTACTATCCCATAAATATCAACAGTTAAATATAAAATTATGAAATATAAAAACTGTGTATATGCGTCATTCCATGCAATACAATTTTCAAGAAATAGGAATCTTAATCTAATCTTTCATGACGTTTCTGTTTAATTTAGTGGAAGGTCTTTTTTTATCGCCTGTCTGTTGCCTATTGCCAGCACAAATTATGCTCATCTTCGGTGGAAATATTCATGTTTTTACTATTATTTGAATAAGGCTCCCTATTCTTTTCTAATATGGATTTTTAAATTTTAATCTTACCTTAGATATAAAAATCATTGTCAATTTTTGTGCAGTAACGATTTTATGTCAAGTTTACATCAGAGAACAAAACAGTATAGCGAATAATTTTCAGTGTGTTGAAACTTGAATGCTATACTTGTGAGTTCATCGTGTAATGGCGCGATAATAGACTTTATAATGAAAGTGTGTTCATTTTGCGGTATTCTGCATTTTTTTTCTAGTCATGCTTTGTTGCCCGCTTTATTATTCATTTAGAAAAACACAAGGGACTCTCTTTTTGAAGAAGGAAATATTACAGATTTATTACAAAATACTAAATATCTTATTTGAAATAAATCTCTTAAGCTTTCTAAATTACATATAATTATGGTAAAGTTTTAGGAGCAGCCAAAGATGTTTTCCTAGATTCCTAAATTTTCTTGGTTGCATACTGTACAATTTAGGGTGGTCTTATATTCAAAATGTACATTACATATGTTAAAAAAGTGAAGGTGTTCCAACTCTTTGAGGAGCTTTGCTGCTTCTTTGGAAGCAGTATACGTGCTCGGATAATGAATTAGTGTCGCTTGCAGGAAGCAGGATGCAGCCAAACTACTATATCCACGTCAAATTGCATCACGTTCTTTTGAGATAAGTTATACATTACTCTTGGGCACCGAATACGCATGCACGCGACTTGAATAGTGCATGGATTTTTATTTAAGGATCAAGAGAGAGATTCTTACTTTTGTCAGCCGCATACACTTCTTTCAACTCGGATTAGCTTTCAGATCTTGAATCCTGATACACCAGTCCCCTTCTGTTTCTCAGAACATTTCAAGAAGAAATACATATCAGTCCCAAAATATAATTGTCAACTAAAATTGGATATAAATTCTGAAATAATAGTTTTCAAAGTTGATTAAGAATTGACAGGATACTTTGTTTTTTACCCAGAAAACATTACACGGACCTAATAGATATTCTTGAGCCACTCCCTAGCCGGAAGTGTAAAATAATAAACCAATCTTGGCACTTAAAAGAAGAAAGTTGACAGTTCTCTTACTGATGGTCCTCCCAGCTCTCATCGACCAAAATTAGATCTCGTAAGAAAGGAAGTAGACTATTTATAAAACAGTATTGTAGGTTATTATGCAGGAGAGCCAGGAGGTAAGTCAAAAGTTATTTTCGTATCGACCCATAATTCTTCAATCGACTCGTACTACGTAAGTTATTGATTGTAGTGAGTCACAAGTTACTCTCCTTAACTCATTCATTAGCAATTCTGAAAAGTTTTACTGCGACCTTCATCATCAACTGCTCTTCGCGAAGGGGCCGATAAGGATGATGATACTGATGCGACGTGTGCTTGCGGTTTGGGAAAGTTTTCTGAACCTTTTCTTCTTTTTCTCTCGTAATAAGTCTCTCATAATTTTTTCAGATATTTTTCTCTGCCATTTCTTCCTTTTTCACCACTTTAACCAACCATCACACTTTCACATATTTGCATTGAGTGTATAACAGTAGGTAATCGGTAATCCACATATATACATATAACTTATTGTATATTCCTCTTGTGTCTGCTCGACACGCGGTCTTTGCGACTCTAGAGCTGTCATATCTCTGAGTTTGTGACACAAATGCCATGTTTTATTAAAATCCTTCGCCCCTGGCTCGGATTAATCTGCGGACGAGTGAAGGGAATTATATGTATTGGTGAGAAGAATAATCGACTTTTTTTAACGAGAGCATTGTTGGGTGACTGGGTGGTGGCAGGGAGGGGGGGTCAATCTTTTAATTCAACTGAGAAATTACATCTCTCTGCACCCCTTATTCAGCTTTATTTCCATTTTTATGGATCTATTATGTGGAATTCTTAACGTTAAAGACATGTGTTATATTGTATTGCTTACCATAAGAGTAAATTTAGATAACCCGGATTTTTCATCAAAATTTTTACTTTTTTAAAAAAATGGTAAACTCATATGGTAAGAGTAACACATGCTCTTAAATGTTTATTTAATATTAAAAAAATATTTATTTTAAAATGCCCCTTAGAAGAAGAATGTATAGAAACAAATTTCAGTTTCAATATTCTGCTGAATAAACACGTCTGTATAATTTCATTTCAATATGATGCATCTTATAATTCCTTCAAATATAGAAATAATAGATGTAAAATTAGTACAACTTTTAACTGGATACAATATCTATATGCCAGGAATAAAGAATATTATCCATGTGGAAACATCGACTGGGTGAGTTTCAGATATAGTTTGCCCAAGTATAACCAACTGATGGGGCGTAACTGGGATCTCCAAGTGGATCCCATTTTCGGTTGTAACCATTGTAACGCTCATATCAACTAAAACCCATACTAGGGGAAACTAGTTGGGCAATATTTTTTCTACCCCGTTGACATATTGTTCGATAAACGGAAACTCGTAAAAACGAGACGACGAATGGAAACGATAATAATTTTGACAAATAAACGAGACTTCATTTTAGCGTTTTGTATGTTTATCGTGAAATATCGTTCAAATACAATACTATTTGTTACTTATTTTGTTTTAATTACAGGTACAACCAGTGGCAGAATTATCCGAATTATCGAGGCGAGGTGGCAGCGATGGACGACAAGTGAAGCTTGCACCTGCAAATATTCGAGGTGGAACTCTTCGTAGATCGGGCAGTTTGCGCTTCCATCAAAACACAGTGAGTCACTTATCTTTTTTGCAGTTTGACGTTTACTAATTTTATTCCTAATTTATAAGCACAATTCGCGTGGTCACGAACTCACGTGAGACCGCGGTCGTGCATAATGTTTCATTTTGAACGCACGCACGCACGCAACTCGCACGTGCTGAACTTTTAAATCCGCTCATGAATTGGTAGAAAAACTTTACAAGAAGTACAATATTTAGTACACAATCATAAGTCCCAAAGAAACCACACAAAAAAGTACCTCTGTTGAATTTAGAATTCCTACAAATATTTCTTTTCACTTTATACACTGAAAGAAATTAAATTTAGTAACAAAATACATTATTAAACCCGATATTACAATTTAGTCTAATCTTTATAGCGATTTAAATCAGGTATTCATATCAGAAAGTAATTTAAAGGATTCTGAAATTTGCTAAAGTCTATACTAACAATTGTGAGTCATTCGAAAAGAATACTACAGACGAAAATAGAAAAAGAGAAAGAACAAGTTCGTAACCCGTCGTGAGGGTGACGTCCTATGAATCCGGAATGCGTTGCGTTTTTTCGCAAAAGCATGAGAGTGAGGGAAACAGACTAGTGTTATAATCTCTCTCACTCTCACGGTTTTGCGCAAAAACGCAACTGATCCCGGATTCATCGGACGTTACCCTGAATCTACGTGAATTCACACTGCGCAATAATTATAATGACGGCCACTGCACGAAGTGAAGTGAGTCACACACTTTATTTCGTGAACTGATTATAGGGCACGGTTCACCTAATATGTATATATATATAAAGTATAACCAACTTTGAAAAAATGAAAAGTAACTAGGAGGAAGGCATTAATGCAGGGTAGTGTATGTACATACCTATACTATAAGTAATTCATTGGCAAATATGACCACCTTCAATTTAAACATGGCTGGCTGCCTGCTTTCAATTCGATATTTTCGAGTTCGATTTGAGATTTCTATCATGGTCAATTCTTTTCAATATCATAAATGCTTTTTTAGTGCCCCTGAATAATTAGCAATTAGTCTTGGGATTAGTCGAAAATCTAAACGTTAAATTTATTTTAGTATTTAACTTGCAGTTACGTAAAATTGATGAACGTCCAATGAACCGAGGATTTAATTTTAGACTTAAATTTAGACATTTTTAGAAATATGACAGGGTAAGCACTTCTTTAACCTTCTTATATGTGTAACAAGAGACTGAATTTACGATTCTTGAAAGCAGGGATCCGTATCGAGGTGGAACCGCGACTTATAGATAGATAAACCGGAACGAGCGGTACTTTCTTTTCACTATAAAATGAACATACATAAATATTCAAATTTCGCGCCTTCCCTCTTTTTTATTTTTTAAATACATATTCAACTTTTTAAAACTACTTTCCCGCTTTTCCATAGTTGAAATCCTATCTTAAAAAGGTGATATAACGAAATGTCTCTAAAATCTCACAATACATTTTTCTTTCAAACTTGCTCTCTAAATTTAAATCAGCGAAATTCCGCTGATTTAGATTAAGAGAGTGATTGAATGAATTGAAGTTGTAAGAAGTATTATTAAAGAAATATAATCGTGCGCGTTTTTTTCTTTGCTAGTAAAATTTTAAGTTTAAGTCGGTGTACCATGTATAATTGCGTAAATTTTGATTGCAGAAGTTCCGATCATACTGATAAAACTGATTAAAAATATGATCGCAAGTAAAATTGTTGCTTATCGTTCGAGAATTATGTCGATGATACCAGACTGTCCCAGTTTTAAATCAAGGAAACTCGAACACACGATCGATAGGATTTACGATCCGTAAAAAGCTCGGTAATTGACCACAAATATTTGTTGTAATGTCCGATATATATAATGTTTCCATAATTTATCGCGATTAGAAAAGCAAATATATATCTTGTGTGAATGAATCATTGTCTTCTTTAATTGTTATATAGAATATATATATTCTATGTATATACAAATATTTTTACCTCTAGATTTTTTCAATTTAATGTATGTGTGTTTGTATGTATGTATGTACGTATGTTTGAATGTATGTATGTATGTATGTATGTATGTATGTTTGCATGTATGTGTTGCTCGAAAGAGCGCTCTGTGGCATGGTAAAACAGATTTAAAGAATTCTTCCTGGCCAATAGAGTTACGTATTACCAGAATATTATTATATATACCTACCGATTGTTTTTATCATTTGAAGATGGTAAAAGAGAAAAACAATTTAGTAAAGTGTCGATAACAACATTTTCTTCAAGAAATTCAAATATTCACAGCTAGGATAGCTAATTTACGAGTTGTTGGCAGGGTTGTGCAGTGACGCCAGTGACCGTCACTCGAAGTTTTTTACGTATTATACAGAGTTTTCTACTTATGTAAATTATGTATTTTACGTAAAGAACCCCTCGCTCCATTATGATTTGGTTTGAACTTTTTAAAACTGTCATTATTATAGAAATTTTTAAATGATTATGATAGAAATACATATTCTAAAGAGAAACTATACACTCCCAGTCACGTACTTTATTTTACATCCCCTCGGGCAAAATTGTCCATCTTTGGTGAAAATTAATGTACAGAGCGGGTCGGGGCACATTTGAAAGCTCTTTCCAAGAGCTTTCAAAGGGTGTAAATTATGAATAGTATCAAATGTTTTTTCTATTTTTTCTAAACGACAATCCAGAACTGAAAATTCTAAAAATTCTTGTCCGTCTTTGATCCCCCGCCCAGTTTCGGAAGAAAATCACACAAAAATTTAGAGCATGGCATTTTGTAGCTCTTTCCAAATCCTATTTAAATCACTCCTAAAAAAATAATTTTCATCATATATGATGTCAGTATCAGCTGTTTTCCAAATATACTTTACTTCGACTTTTCATATATCTCCGTATATATATTCAACTGATGATAGAAAAAAACTTCTATGAATGAAAATATTTCGTTTTTTACGTAGAATGCGCCCTCGGCCGGCTCTGTACGTTAATTTGCACCAAAGATGGACAACTTCAAAGTTAAACAATTTTGCGCGAGGGGGTGTAAAATAAAGTACGTGACCGTGAGTATGTATATTGATATTAAACATAAAGATTAACTTAAATTCACTGCTGGAAGTGAATGAGTAATTGAATTTTCAACGATTAGCATTGACATTCAAATTTCAAAATCTGATTTGATTCATAATCAGCTACCAAAATTCCATTATATAAAAGTTCGTGGGCGTCTTGCATATTATACCTATGTCTCGCAGACTGTTCTATGTTAACTCACCTAAAATAAACCTATAGCTAACTCGAATGCTTCAAAGCAACAAACAATTGATTCTTTGTATCTATATGCTAATGAAACTATACATTATATATATATATATACTTACTTCTACCTTTAGGAAGGAATACCGATTTTGTTTTCCAGCCCAAGGACATCTGGTCTTATAGTTGTTAAATAATAACTGCACAAGTCACAGCTTTCGTATCAATTTAATTAGATTTTTCTTATTCGTTTCTATAGAGAATATAAATTCATTATTGGTGCCTGAAAACCTTATCTTAAATGTTGGAAACAGAAAACCTCTTATATTAAAAAAATACTATATTAAAATATCAATAAATATCTAATAAAACTCAGTAGTAAATTCTGAAATGGTGAAATATCAATAAATTGATAAATGTCGGTTAAAAATATATAAAGTGAAAAGGTTGATAAGAGGGAAAGAGAGATCGCAGAGTGTGCAGTTAAAATTGCATTGGGCTTATGAGGTATGAATCACATGTTTGATGCGCCCACCATAAGACGAGAGGCATGACGTCAGGCTATTGACTCTCTATAAATATCAAATTAAAAAAAATCTTACTGCCCACGTGCCTGGAGGTAGTGCCTGTCTACGGATCCTCTT
Source organism: Synergus japonicus (assembly GCA_900474275.1). NCBI lineage: Eukaryota > Metazoa > Arthropoda > Insecta > Hymenoptera > Cynipidae > Synergus > Synergus japonicus. Next base: position 18,035 of record UCOH01000080.1, read on the forward strand.
TTCTTCTTTCTTTACACATATTTCGACGCGACGACTCCTATACACTATCATACGATGACAGCATCGTGCCTTATAGGCGCGCATCCTGATATAAAATTTATTTCAATAACAAACGAAGTACCTACTCTCGTTTAACTTACAACAGCTCATTCATGAAAGAGCCAACATCTTCATTCTTCCCCTACCATTGGTTATTTATTAATGGGTTTCTCCATTCAAAAATAAATTACAACATTTATTATATAATCAGAGAGTGTGGCTATAGCTTCTTATGGTTATTTTGTAATTATTGAATGAAATTAATAGAGTTCAATTATATAGATGAGGTTTAGTTTCATTTGCTGATGTGGAGTTTTTGAGAGTCTGGAACTCTTTTTATTTTTGTAATTATATATTTGAATCGAACTGACCAGAGTACATGGTTGCATCTATTACCATATTGCATAGCGTACATATTGTATACGTACAAGCCGGATTGTAATATGTGTAATAATGCGCACTGACACGCGCGCACGTTGTAACTAATGCCCATTCTATTGTGCTTTGTTTATAATCAATTCAATTAAAATCAGGATTATATTTAATCCGTAAAAACATCAGAGAAAAATCTTGAGTTCAATCAATTGCCTTCTAGGGGAATTGTCTACATACCATATATTATAGAACATATTCATCATAATTGTATCCTTCTCATTTAACTATACATATATAGAGATGCGAGTCAACGTTTCTAAACCGCGTTCCCGTCAAAGAAGCTTATTATATACGACGCATGGCCTTTATTTCTTGTTATTTCACGTGCAATCTTTTACAACGCTTTCGATTATTACGACAAACAGATATATGCGTATATATTTAAACGAGACTCTTTCATAACCTCTCAAGACCTGAATTATTTGCCTTTTCTTTTTAAGCTCTTTGTATCATCATTACATATCTTGAAGAAGTCGCTAAAGTACATTTTTTTCTCGCGAGTGTAATCATTTTATTTGACAATTCTCACCTCTGGAGACTTGAATGCCTGCATGGCGTAGCCAAGTTTTTTGGAATGTATTAGGAATTTAAGAGTCTCGTGACACAATAAAAGTCTCAGTCTTAATTGAATATTATCGTTGGTTGTTTTTTCTTATGAACTATATATGACGAATTATGAAACTATAATTGGAGTTTTAGGCTCTTCAAGAGAGGCCTAAAATAATATTTGACTTGTCATATGATTGTTCATTTTCATATGATTGATTTCCATTTTCCTATAAAACTATAGTTTTCGTTTTAATCATGAAAAATATTATTAAAGAGAGCCGAGCGCGAGTGCCCTGATAAGAATGTGCTCTCCTTAAGGTCGATAGAATGTTGCGAAGCGCACAAGTGCCCGCAGGGCGGATCACGGAATGTTATATGTTATTTAATGTTATATGCCTCTAAGATGTGGTGAGCTAGAAAAAATTTCTGAGAATTAAAAAACATATGTGTTTAAAAATTCCTCCTATTTGAAAATGTTCCTCGTGGTAAAAATTGACAAAGAACACGTCTTCCTTTTGTTTTTCGCATTATACATTTTCTAGACAATAACAATGGCAATTGTCATCAAAATGTTGGCGAGTGCATATATACAATCTTCACAACGTGTTATTGCAGAGGCGCATTGTAAAAGCGAGAGCCATTGTTCGACAAGCATGATATTGGACTAAAATCACGCGAAGGTAGACATGCTGGAATCACCGTTGTGATGGTGATTTTCACGTGGGTGGATTTCCCAACACGGATTACAGTTCGAGTTACTATTATATATTCTTGCCTTCGCCACTAAGTTCACGAAATCGTTAAATTAAGAAATAATATTTTTCACAATATATCCTCAAATCACTAAATCTATTATCTGGCAGGGTGGGTGGCCAGTACATGTTAGGGAAATCGCAGCCCAATTGCTGGGGTTATATTTCCACATAACGAGGCGACTTACCAGAATGCTATTATATATTTGCAGAAACGGCCCTTAGATTGTGGATTAGGAAGGAAAAATTTTCACAGATTTTGAAAAAAATGGTTCTTATACTTTCTTGTATATTAACCATTCTCTAAATTTCTAAATGAAGAAATCATGAAACATTAGGGAATAAATCTCAATTTCGCGTGATTTAATTTCCTAGAAATAATTTCCATTGGCTATAAGTTAACTTATGAAAATTTATTTACGTTATTTGTCAACAAGTACGAGCTTGATAATGTACAGACTTTGCGAAATGAAGTTATCTGTTTTATTTGTTTCAGTTGTTACTTAAGGTGGACAGGTGGCGTAAACTCGAGTCTTAAAATATATTTCTTACAAGAGTTTCAGATGAAATGTTATATGATAGACACGTAATTCTGAGGAATCGCGCATACGTGAGAAAAGGAACTATTGCAAAAAATCAATGAGCCGCAATTCGCAATTATCTCTAGACTTTACTTGGGGCGCATGTGTTGTACAGCTATCATTATTTCGAGAGAAAAGTATCTACCAATACGAGGCATCGAGAAAAAAACAATTTTCCTTCTCTTGGGAAGAGTATAATAAAGTAACTTTATTATACGTGAGATTACTAACTGTTAGTAATCTCACATAGGAGACTATTACTTCAAACGTCATTTATCGACGCTGAAATATCATATATAAACTTATTTTCCATTATACGATTGTATATAGAAGAGGTGTTTGAAACTTAGAAAAAATATTTTGTGTTTGATTAGGCTCTTATTATTAGAAAGGTCGAGGTCACAGTGAAGAATATTTTCGAAAAGAATCTTCATTAAAATATTAATTTTTATTAAAAATTCCACTAACGAATAATGAATGCTGGCGTGGCGACATTTCGTGTTGTTTGAATTTTCAATTTTTCACATTTAAAATTCTAATTAATTTCTTATACATACTTCTTCGCAGAGTTGATAGAGGTAAATTTTCTTTAAAATACTCCCCAGCAGCATGAGCTGAAAACCTGAAAACCTGAAATTCTCCTGAATTATTTTCATATGAGGTACCTGGAATAAAATATTGAGTAAACTTGAACTCATTAATCATAGGTATTTACGCAGCGAAATGAGAGCTATGTTATAGTTATTGATAAATGGTTTTCTGATCTTATTGATAGTATCATGGTGCAAATAGCAAAGCATAATCAGCATGAAGCCAGTCTCGTTGCCACACCATAGACGAGGTGGTCCCGAGGCTTCACTTCCTTATACTAGAGGTGCAAGTATATTAAAATTTATAAACATAATGTTTACTACTTGCGCAGTTTAATTTTACTTCTTAGAATATTTTTAAAATATCTCTTATCAAAGAGAATTCTTTACGTTTTAAAATCTTACAAAAAGATGAGATATGTTTTTCGAGAGTTTTTTGTAGGGGGTGAATTTTAGGGGTGAGTCCGAGTAATCTCATCCCCACTATTATATGTGAGGGATTATGAAAGAGAATATTCCACGTCTTAAAATATGAAAATAGTTGTGGACATATTGGTGTTTTCCATAGGGGTGGATCCGAGTATTCTCACATAGGAAATTGAAAAGTTTAGGATTTTGAAGATTTAAAACTTATTGTTTTCAGTCATATTTTGAACGGTCTTATTAAACTATGGAGTGCTGAGTTTTAGACTTGAACCTTGAATATTTCAAGGACTGGTGAATATTTTTCTCATGATGCGAGATAGATCATATTTTGTGGAGGTATAGGAAATAATACGTTTGTCTGGTGTTAAAATACCGTGTAATTAGTTAAGCATGAAACAATACCTTGCGAAGCAGGCACTCCCTCGGTTAAATGTGTATAAGGCTTGAAGGCGTTTTATTATGCCCATGTGGAATGCCGAGAATAGCCACACAGAAAGAGTGAAGCTGGCTTCCTGGATAAAAGCATGCCTGCTGGTAATTTGGTGCGCGAAGAAACATTCACATGGTGAAGTTCAAATAGTACATGGAAATAGGGAACAAGCGGGTGCAGCGCATTAACAACTACTTGACGCAAGTCAAAGACCTGCAGCTTCTCAGATTATTTGAGGATAAAAATACAATTTTCTTAGATTCCCGTTTCTCTTTAATTTGCATATATAGTATAACTCTCATTTCAGAAAGCAAAATGATTACTTAATAAAGGATTTATATACAGTTTTGGATAAAAAAATAAATAAAAGGTTAAGAAGATTCAACTTATCTTTGCTAGTTTTAGATTTTAAAGATATATTAATAACGAAAGGAAAGCTTGAACAAAAATTTATCTCTCTTCTCAGAGAGGAGAACTTCGAATTATTTTGGTAGTTCTTTTTGAAGTATAACGCTTTTATAAATCTGTTAGCCTAATGTCTTGCCGTATTTCTTTGCTCTAATTTTGTCGTAGATGTTTTGAGCAGGGCTAGAATGTTGTTTAGGGTGTGAAATAATAAAGTAGAAATGTATGTGAATACAAAAATTTGATATATCTTTACATTTTGATCGAAAAAGAATTAAGTTAATTGGTTGATTCTATTTATTGCAAATGAATGGAGCTAGGTATTATATTTTGGATGATTTTAATAAAGTAATCGCAAAATTGCTTTTTAGAATTAGCGTTGAAAATTTTAGTTAAAATTAATGGAAGATCTATTAGTGTATTCTACAAGAATGTTTAATGTCGCAAGAAATAATAAATTTTATACCAAGGGTGCTGCTTAAATATTCTGCTCCGCCTTCTTTTACACGACCTTTCTATTGAATTGTTGGATGCAGTAATAAAATAGAGTGTGAAATGCCTTTTTCTCGGCATAAACATTTGATTTTGATTTGAATAGTTATATACTGAATCTTTAAAATTTCGAAGCTTTGAAAATGTGTCATTAGTTCAATTTTTCACATGATAATTTCAATTATTATTAGGAATACAAAAATGTGTTGAAATTTAATCCTTTTCAAATGTAAAATAATAATTATCCGGATTGAAATGTCTTGAAAATAATAGAGAGGTTGACATTTTAGATTTTTTTTTCAAGTGTCCGTTTAACTTGAGAGATTTCATCATATATTAGCTCTGAATTTCGAAAGGTTAAGCGAACAATATGTCAGATTGCAACTCTGAAATTAGATTGAATCACTTAAGTCTTTGATCAATAATGAATTTAATATCGGGATATTAAATTCAGATTGAACTTCTTTATTAGGTATTGCAGTCGTATCGCAACGCACTAAAAACTTTTGTCATTTTTCTAATTGAAGTATACTGAGAAGTTTGGATTAGGATCAAATCATATTATGATTTTTCCCGATTATAAGAGTTTTACTCTTATACAATATAAAATAGAGGGAGGAATAGGAAACAGCCTCTAATAAAGCCGGCTAAAGTTTATTTTTAGAAATAAGCTTCAGGATTAGGTCTTGGAGTCCAAAAATCCCTTGAAATACTCCAACAAAGTCTTTTTAAAATCCTAAAAATATTTTGAATTTCATAAAAATTGCTTAAAAATCGTCCAATTCCCTTAAAATTCCTAGAAGCCTTTCGAAATTCATAGCATGTACGCGTGCTGGTTTACTAGTTTATTTAAAAGAGAGAAGTTAGGTATATCAATTTAGTTGAGACTACTATGTACCTACTATCGATTTTTCTGACTATAATAACTAATGAAGGTTATTCAAGACGGTCTGAGGTTGGTATCAATCTGCTTGCTTCTTAGTCTCTTGGAGGTAAGGAGGAGGAAACACGCGTCGTCGTGGGCACACGCCTTGCCTGCTCAAGTCAGTCACTCGGTTGCTGAACGATCTGCGTGCTTCTTTCACCTCCTCCTCCTCCTCCTCCTCCTCCTCCTCCTCCACCTCCTCTTTCACCTTCTCGCGGTTCCCTTGCCTCGTGACAGTTCGCGGGAGTCATGAAAAGTACTCGACGATGTCGAGTTTTTGAACGTGACTTTGTCACGCTCGTCACTAGTCAGCATCAACATCCCACCGAGTTTTAAACTAAAAGTTTCTTCATCCTCTTCCGCCGCTTAAACCTCAAAATCTAGCCTTTTCGGTGTTGTGTTGTGTTGTTTTGTGTTGTGTTGTGTTTATCCCTCTATCCTGATTTACCCTATAAAAAGTGCAAAAGAAAAACAAATTAAAAAGAAAGAAGAACTAGCCTAACTTAAAATTGAAGCGTGCAACGAAATTTCTGATTGAATTTTAATTGGTGGTACAAGTTAGGTTTTGAAACTCAATTTGCCAAAGAAGATGAAACGAGTTTGCAGTGAAAGATTGCGAGGAATATTTTGATTAGGATAATTTCCAAGTAAAACACTAGCAAGATGCCAGCCAACAGTAGAGATTCTATTCATCACCATCGAGCCTGCAGAGGCAAGGCTCACGCGAGCGGCATAACAAAGCAAAATGGCAAGGCTAATATGTCTTCAGTTCGATCAACTACCCCCAAATCGAAATCATCCCCGAATAAGGATCAAAAGCCTATTCAAAATGGTAGAAATAATACAGATGGCAGAAACAATACAGCATCAGATGGGAGGAAACTCAGCAGAAACAGTACTAGTTCTTGGGACTATAGCGACAGTGACAGTATGAATTCATCCGAACCTGGACTCAATTCTGAGCCTCTTCAGGATCGCACAAGTCGAATGATAAGCAAAATAGATCAAGTTCTTGATGACATTGATTGTGCAAAGTCTATCTATCATAACGACAAATTGAATGATTCTAGATTCTCAAAAACAAACAAGAATTACAGAAATTCTCCTTCAAAAAGATTTTTGAAGAAGGAGAACTGGGAAGATTCACTGAGGAGCGGAAGTGGGTATATTAATGACAGAGTAAAGAAAATGGAAGCTGGTTGGGATGACAGCAATGTTATAAAAAATCCTAAAGAGAGGAAATGGCATAGAATTACTGCTGAAGCTGAGCAGAGGGAAAATGGACATGATAGGGTTGTGAGGAGGAATTCTGTGCCCAAGAATACACAATCTGGAAAGGTTTTGAAGAGGACTAGGAGTAGTCCTACTCGCAGAAGACCTCTTTATGATGTGATTGAGTGGGATGAGATTTTGGAAATGGCATTAGCAAGGAAATCCGGAAATAGGAAGAAAAGGAATGGAGGAGAACAGGATGTGGAGTACTTGAAGAACCTGGAGGTGCTGCTGGAGAACAAGGCGCCGCTAAATGTTCAGGTACAGAGTGTGTGCGTGAGCGCGAAACTCTCTGGGTGTGTCGCGCTCGGTATGAAAATTAGACGTTTGCTTAAGATTTGCCTAGCACTGAGCGTTGGCGATCAACTCGACAGTGTGGGCCCTCCTCCATCGCGTTTTACACCACAATGCGTCCACCTCGATATCCGCGGACATTGCCTGCTTTTGGTCGAGAGTATATATCTCTCTATATTGCTCTAATATTCATTTAATCGTGCAAAAGATATATGATTATTTATTCAATCCGGAAGATTATAAAAATTAGGTTGAAATTTTTCAATTTTCTTGTGTATGAGACATTTTCATACAAATTAAATAAAATTATCAAATGACAATAAAACTAATTGCGATTTCGCAATTTATACAATAGTCATATTTCAATATACGTGCGAGTTAGATGCATGAATCCAATTATATATTGTCGCGTTCATCATCGTAAAATTGAAATAAGCTGTTTATGATAATTATGCGACGAGGAAAATAGTTTTCATAATGAAAGATAATCAAGTTGGCATTATGAATTCAGTCATAAAAAAGTTATTTATTGAGAAAATGACACGGCAATTCCATTGTGAGAGGGAAAATTATATATATATATTATATACATACATATTTTGAATATCATTCACTTAAGAATTATTATAATACATATATGGAATTGATTATTAGGAATAGATTTCTGATACCATGCAAATCGTTTTACAGTCCTCGAATCTTCTAGTTTTTGTGTATACATACATATCTATTTCAATAGGAAGACTATTTAATCAACTTTTGATTGACTTTATAATCTAATTTTTATGTACATACATTACACTTGATAGAAAACCCGGTTTTAAGTTTGCTCTTCTTTTGAAAAGACTGTAAGAAAAATTAATGCATCAATTAAGAAAAACGATCAAGGAATTGAGGACCACATCTCAATTCCGTAAAATATTATACCTATAATACAAAATATTCTTAAGAAAATTCGATAATTGTCAAAGAAAATGTACAGCAGAAAAATAAGTAGAATGTATAATAAATTACCATAACAACTTTCTTTATACGAAAAAGATTCGAGTAGGCGGTCTATCTCATTTCCGAAATCTTCATATAATAAGATAAATGTTTCCCAATTTCCGTTCCATTTAAACTCGCGCGATGAAAATGATCTTATCAAATTTTAAACCTTGATGTAATAAATTCAAAATTCTGAAATTGAGTCTAAAATTTAAGTTAGAAACTTAAACTTTTAAACTTGAAATACTTCTGTTTAATTTGTAATTGAATTTTTATTTTGCAACAATTTTATTACCCAACAGCATTTTCGAATGATGAAAAAAGTATCCGCCGCGATGAATGCGCGGAGACTTTAATATAATATATACTTTGTCAAATAAATATTACATCATAACGAATCTGGATGCGAAGCATTGCTACATTAAATTTGAATATCGATTTTTACCTTATATTGAGTTTCAATCTCTGCTATATATTATATACTTTTTCTAAGGAATCTTATTCATTAATTCCTTATTAGATTAGCTGAATTCATTTACTTTTCTGCAGAAGAATATTGTATAATGCCACATTCAACAACGATCTTCTATCTATAATCGTATAAAGGTTACATTATAAAACAACAAATAGGGAATATGTAAAATGTAATTATGCCATTTGGAAATGTTTTTACACTGGGAAAATGGGTTTGACACTCGATATTTTTGTCATGTTAAAAAATTAATGGAACTTTCTCCAGCGTGCAAAGATTAAATAATGATTGCTGTGGGCATTGTTTCCGAATATGCTGGCGATAAATCTTTGGAAATGAGGCTTATCCGGCGACAGACCGACTTTTCTTGTCAGATAATGTTTCTATTGAACATATCCAAGTCACTCATGACCTCTCTCACTCACTTATGCAAGGAACAAAGAGCTACCAGGTGTGTCTTTAATCGGCGAAACGCCATACAAGGAATATTTCAAGTTGTTTCGCGAGTGAGAAGACCGCGCGTATACACGTGATTCGCGAAACTATTCCCCTTTTAGGAAGAGGCATGAATTTCCTGATAATAAATTACCATAAATCAACCGTAAAGGACAAATAGCAACACGTGCAGCTTCCTTTGAATCAATAAGGTTCGTCGGCTGTTTGCGCAAACAGAAGTTCATTGTAATTCCCTAATGCTACTCTCGACCCTTAATGTCGCGTATTTAAATAGACCTTAATAATTATAGTTCAAGAATTTGTATCCTATAATAAACCGCAGGATCAAGAACATTTAAATCCAGCCTTTTGTAAACATTATTGAAGATTGTATAATTTTGCTTTTTATTTGTAGTAAATAAGCAGAAAGAATTCATCCTATTATCACTCGATATAGCACCCCACCTTGCGTCTATTATATTATATATTATAATATATGGGACATGATTCTGAATCTAAATTATCTAAATCTAATCTGATATAATTAGCTTCATCGATTTTTTTCTTTTGTCTTTTTATTTTACTTTTGTTTTACTTTTTCCTTCGAAAATCTCACCATTAGATTTTTAATAACAAATACATAATTCAACATCGTTTACCTACGAGTTGTTTGTCTGCTTGGTTTGTATAAGGTACCAATCTATACCGATAAGAAATCTGGGGCAGTAGAACTACATTTCGTTTCACAGCGATCTGTATAGGAATCTAAATCGACTTTCTTGAGATAGGAATTGTAAATTGATCAATTTAAAAGATTTATAGTACCTACCTATAATAATAGAAAATATTATATTATGATGCCCTCTTTTCACATTGCTAACTTTAAAAGTCTATACACTAATTTTCATTGATTGAAACATGAATTTATAAATTGCTTATGAATTTCAATTCATAAATAAACAATTAATTTTCTTTAACAATTTCATATTTAGATATAATTCTTTAGGGTCTTCTTTTAGAAGAATTTAGTTTTTTAATTTTTTAGTTTCTCTGTTTCTCTTGATACAATCCGTTACAAAAATGCTTGGGTCTTATCTCTTCATATATCAAATTAACATTTTTACTTAATCTCTATATATTTCCCAAACGAAGAACTCGGTTGAGAAAAAAAGTAAACTTAACTTGATAGGATTAATTAAATTCGATGTCGGCAATTAAGATTGTCCAATCGTGTAATTATCTCGCTACAAAGTGTCATCTAATTTATTATCCTTTTTAACAATCGACCCAACTTTATATATCATGCGGATAATACATTCTAGACTTTCTATAATTGGTCGGCGCCAAGATGATCAGCTGCAAATATAAATTTGGTTCAATGACCCATGCAGGATTTCGTATAAACTTAGACCCGGACAACCACGAGGTTCGCTTGCATGAAAGTCTAATTTACTTAGACGTTATATTTACATATCAATCTATGGTGTAGTCCTATTTTTATCAGTCAATAGAAAGACCAAGACGCGAGATGAACCTCTTAAAATGCCTCTAAAAATGCCTCTAAAAATTAACGCTCAAGCGATGGGAATACATTTTTTATATTCTCATCAGAAAATTTATAAAATTTGTGTAAAATATATATATATATTTAAAAATCTACACGAAAAAATTGTATGAATGTGACAACCAGAGAAATAGTAAAATATGGTACAACTTAAATTTATAGTGTTCACTACCAGGATTGTGGTTGCCACAACCACAACTATTATGTGACAACCATGGCCATCTGTGGCAACTATTATTAAATAGTTGTCACAACTATTTCATAATAGATGCTACATACTGGGTTTGTTGTCACATAATATTTGTGGTTGTGTCAACCACAATCGTGGTAGTGGAAACCATAAATTTAAGTTGTACCATATTTTATTATTTCTCTGGTTGTCACATTCATACAGTTTTTTCCGTGTACCTTCCCCCCAAGCGGGCAGAAGCTAGGAATTCAAAACTATTTCCCCAAGATTACTTTGGCGTCCACATAAAATATAACAAGATTTTTCAACAGGATTAGTTTCAAAAGTTGGAAATAATTGCATACATTTTTAAGATTAGATGAGGTGATAATAAGTGGAAAAAGAAAAAAGAGAATTTTAAGAGCTCTCTCTCTTCGACTATTATTTCTATATATATATATATATATATATATATA